>JAJEJO010050023.1:852278-1017269 GCA_020662805.1 Glaucomys volans | reverse complement strand
GATTCTCCCCCAAAGTATAATACTTAAGACTTCTGGCTCTGTCAAAAATTGTAAAAAAGGAGAAGAAGAAGGGGGGGAGGGGGAGGGGGAGGAGGAGGAGAAGGAGGAGGAGGAGGAGGGGGAGGAGGAGGAGGAGAAGAAACATCCAGGAGGTCATTCTGCTCCCAGGATCCAATCTGCAAAAAGCCTGGGTCTGATTTTCTTAGCAATAGAGACTAATCCAGCTCAGTTGTCTTCTGGTAAGTCCAGGGGCTTTCCTATCATCACGGGTGGACCACTTCAGGGCCGCTTTCCCTGGGTAGCTATGAGGATATGAGCAGGAGGTGGTGGTGACAAAGAGAAAAAGAAGAAAGGGAGTGGGGCATAAAGGGGCTGGTCTACAGGAAAACACAGCAACAATCTCTCTTTCTACAAGAGCATGAATTACAAAGTAGCTGAGTGGTGCTCCATCCCATGAGATCTGTTCTCTGAAGCATGTCTAGCTCCCATTAGCATCCTATGAATGAGCCTTTTGTAAAAATAATGAAGCTCAGAGAGGGAGACCTTTGCTACCTAATCCATAGGGGTGTATTCTTCTCCTGATGGACCTATAACTCCTATCATAGCTAATGGGTGTTCTAAAATGCATCAAAAAAGCTGCCTATCCCATTGTGTGAAAAAGGTAAAGGTCTCTTTTTGCAAACCTCATTATCATTCAAACTGATCTTTTCTCTCTTGCTTCTCTCTCAAAGGCTGTTCCTCTCCCTTGAGGTACTTACAAGAAGAGAGAGACTTGAAAATTGCACATCTGGCAAATAGAACAGATTTCAATGCAGTTTACTCTGTTTCTCAGTCTGTTTCTCTTGGATACCAATGAAAAGGTTTGAAACTTAAAAAAGACATTATTCTTTCCACAAAATGGGTTCACATTTACTTGAAGAGCATATGTTCTTCAAATGTGATACAGCAAAGGTGAGTCTGCAACCAGGAAAATGTATGAGTTCTTTAATTCAATGAATGAAATCCAGCAAGCTATTCAGATCTGTGTGCGTTTTCTGGTCCTTCTCTATTTTTTTCTTACATTGAATTTTTTAAAGCTATTGAGAGAATGACTCTAAGAAAAAAGAGACAAAACATTACTTTTAAGGACTTTATTTATTTATTTATTTATTTTTTGCATTTCAATTTGGGCCTGTAGTGTTCATTCTGACAATTTATGGAATGCCACCTTGCACCATTCAAGGGCCATTTTGGTTTTCCTTTGAGATAAATCCCTGTTCATAAACACAAAGCTATGTGCTTTGTACATCTTCCGCCAATAATACTTGAACATAGCATTCAGGAAATTAAATGTAGTTACATGACCATGGCAGTTGGTACAGTACTAACTGGGTTCAGCTGAATGACATCTCCCATTTTTCTGGGTCAGATGATACAAAAGTCATTCACCTGGAATTGGGAATGTGGCAGTAAAGCCACAGTCTCTCATTCTGCAGATTGGCATGTTAGAAGGCAGCCTGAGAGAATGACAGAACTGTCTTCATCCTCTGCTACCACATATCCAGTGACCCCACATCCCCCACCAGATGTAGGAGCAACAGTCTTCCATTGATCCTCCACAGCTCTCCTTCACAGTCCCACCCTGGAAACTGGACTTGTCAGGCTGCCCAGAGTCCCTGGCAAACTCCTACTTGTCTACTTGCACCTGTTCTTAACAGGGGCTCTAGTTTCTCATGCCCAATTTCTCCACAATTGTGTCCACACATTTGTGGTATTATTCCAATAATAAATCTCTTACTTTATGATATTCAAAGCCCTTGGCTTCCCTCATTAAATCCTGACTTTTATATGATGCATATGTTAGTACAAAATATAAGACTTGCGGTCTTCTTTTAGAAAAGGAACAAGTGTTTCTGATGTGCCACAAGGTTTAAGTATATCCAAACCTAACTGACTCTGGAAATGATGCTATTTCAGGGATTTGAAATTGAAGTAAATGAGCCAAAGCGGTGGCTTTCTGAAAGCAGGGCACACCAAGTAAGAACACAGCAAGAGCCGAGGATGAATAGTTTTCTAATTGAAAGGAAAAATTTTTTCCTATTTATATAACTCATAATATATAGATAGTCATTAATCTGGAAAAAGAAGATTTTAACCCTTAACATTATTTGTTTAGACAATTCAACTTATAATGAGTACCTAAAAGTGAGACAATATCACTTAAAGAACATTCATATACTCCATTTTTTGAAAAGGGAAAAAGTTTTTAAAAATTCTGACCCTTGAGTAAATTAATATCCTGCCAAGCCTAGGTTATTCTTTCTTTTAACTCAAATTTATATTTTTAAATACTTTTAATACATTCTTCATTTTATATCAAAGTACAGTGTTTTAGGAAAAATGTAACTTGTAGTGTAGAGCATAAACTTATCTAAGCTTTCAATGTCTCCATTTAAGTCTTTTTGGATAACTTTCGTTATAATCCATGTGTTTCAGGAGCATTGTTCCAATTCTCAAATAGTTATTTATCTCCAGTCAAAAGTCCATGTGGTTCCAGAATCATGAATTTCATTTTAAATACTTAGGTTTTGAATTTCTTAGCATAAATTTGCAAAGTGTATAGGCTTCCTGTAACCATTATTCTATTTTCATATCAGAAGATTCTAAGTTTCTAACCTAACATTATCAGACTTCCATTTATACCATTTTTACCTGTAACATAATGGAAAAATCCAACATTTCTCTTTCACCTTTGGAAATGAGGAAACATTCATCAGAATAAATCAGTGTTTTACATGTGACGCAAGCTGTCTGCAAGTCATATCACAGTCTTACATTCTCTACATGGCCTTTTTATTCCTGAAGATCTAAACAAACTGTGATGTGATATTTTAAGTCTGGAATTACAGCCAATTGTATAGGAAATGCTGCCTGATTTTGTTACCCTGATGTGCTGGGTATACATCTTTCCAGGCTGAATCCAACAGCAGAAATGGAATCTTAGGGTAACTATAATGCAAATGATGCTTGGAGAAAAGAATAAGTTATTGGAGTAAGATTAAGAGACAATGCTGTGAGCTCAAGCTAAAGAAGGTATCCAAATGGATTGTCAGGGTGAGGAGGATGGAAGAAGGAAGGCAGTAGCTGGAAAAAGGATTAAAAACTACCAGGAGATTCAAGAAGGTCTAAACTAAGTATTTTTTTAGTGGTAATGGAAAAGAAAGGTGGAAACACCTAGGAATCCTGGACCAGATCTGGTATATGCCCAATGGTAGTCTTCTACAATCTCCCAGTGACTGTGTTCATGTGGGAGGGATGGATCCATTTAAAATGGTCCAGCCTGAGAGCCAGCACAGAATAAATGGAATCAAGACAAGCATAGCTTTCAATCACTCCTGAAGTCTACTGTCATTGATTTAGGTGTCACAGACTTAAACTTTCGTCAAGAAAGTCTTATGTCTTTTTACTTGTCCCCACTCTTGAAAGAATTCAGCACTATTACTCCAATTATATATATATATATGTATGTGTATACATATATATATATTTCTTCCAAATAGTTTATGTATATCATATGCCTATTTCTTACACATATATATAACATATATCATATGTATATTTCATATGTATGTGTATTATATACCTGCAATGTATGTATGTATAAAATATACCACGTATTCTAAGATGACGCTGAATAGCCATTATGGTTCTTGCCTATGAGTTCTTTGACCCCCCAACTCAAGTGAAGTTGAGGGTTTTCTACCCTTGCTTTGGAATCAGGTATTATTGTGTCCACAGTACATAAGTTCTGACAAACCTAACCATGGTCTTGAATCTGTTTCCAGTCATGGTTATCCTGATATGTAGTACCCTTGATGGTCATTCTAGAAGGGCACAAACCCTAAGCAAAGATGACCCTAACAATCTGCTCGATAATGTTATTTAACTATATTTTGGAGAATAGAACGACTTCTTCAAACAAAAAATAAGCAATCACCAGAGACTCACTGAAGTGCTTATCCCCAGTGAGGAAGTGATTTCCCCAGCCGTCTTCTGAGTCTAATGATGAAAAGGCAATGTCGTGAAGGTGCTGACACATAGCTGGCACCAACAACACAAAGGATGGGGAAAAAAAAAAAACGGAGAGAAGGTGTCAGAAAGCATAGTAGGAAAGAACAACTCACCTGTGGATTGAATACAACAAACATAATGGAAAAACAAAGAAAAATATATTCCTTCTGTTAAGAAAGGCAATATTTATATTAAAAATCTGTAATTTTAAAACTTTGACAACCAAACTGGATAATTAAGTCCAAAAGTAGAATACCGCACCCCTCATTGTCATGAACCAGTTTTTGCCTGAATTGTATAGGTCTTTAACTTACTCTGTCTCAATCTTCCACAGCAAGCCTTGTGAAAGAGCAAAAGGGACAAATCAGCTGTTTCGTGGAGGATTTCTTGGCTGGCTAGTGGAAAGACTGGCAAAACCAAAGAGAGATGAGAAGGAAACAGTGCAGCAAACTCGTGCAATGAAAATACAAACACAAATCATTTCCTATTCTCAGCAGGGAAAACCTTGGGAATTTTTGTGGGTGTTTTTTTTTTTTTAACAGAATCCCAGTAAGAAAGAAAATGATGCCGAATTTGTCTAAAAAATACGCACATAATTTAACTCAAATAGAAGGAAGAAGGCAAACAAAGGAAAAAACAAATTTCTTAATAAGGTCTGGGAGTAAATTCTTGGACTGACTGACTGGAAATGGGTATCAGCAATGCATATCAATATGGCAACAAGGGGCACCCAGAACTTTTCTGAGCTCGATGTGAGAGAAAGGTGAGAGAAGAGATGCAGTACCCAATCTTTTATTAATGACAGGTCTGTGGGCAAGACAGAGTTTTTGTAAAATTTTCACAGGCAAAAGGAAAATATTTGCAAACATCAGAGAAGAGCAAGGAAATATCATTATCTATGATCTAAATAGCAAAGTCTGTGCATTTTTTATTTGTCAAAGTAGATGATTCCCATCCTTCCTACCCCCCATAAGGATCCCATAAACCCACAAACATCATCTGAGATAAAAAGATGGGGAATCATGGGACAGTGGAGCCATGTAATTGGAAGACATGTAATTGTCTGTAACTTGCATTCATATGCAGCAGCTGTGGTTGATATACACAGGCACACTTAACAGGAGCCGTGGTACATATATACAAAATTGTCTGTTTATTCTTTGTTGAGACTTTCTTTGTGCATAACATTTTCACTGACTCCTTTTGAGCCTGTGAGAAGAATCAAATTATGCTTATTAAAATATGTGCATTACTGGGGGGATATGCATTCCTATAACCTTCATTATGATGCTCTTAATTAACCAATATGCCTCATAATAAAGTATCTAGCTGTCACTAAAATCAACACTTTTCAGTTATTAATAGATTAAGGAAAGAATGTTAATTTCTTCAAGCTCCATTTCATTTGGTCTCATTACTTCAGGAGCCAGATGGTTACAGGGCTGGACCTGTCAACAGTTACTGTGAGGAAGAATACATTCAGAAACACTGAACTGAAGTATGGATAACAGCTGAAAAATGGATTTGGAGGTAGCCATGCACAAGACACAAGGTAGGGCAGAAAGTTATTCTGCCGAGAAACAGAGAAAATTATGAATCAGATGTATTTTAATTGATTTTCTTATGGGCACCCCCTTTTTTCCCTCCCCGCTCCCCATCACCCTTTCTCTCCCCCAAATCACAACTGCGTCAGGCTCCAGCTGTGTTTCGGAGCTGATCGCCATTTTTCAAGTGTCTGACTATTTCTCTTGTCCCTCACGCTGCCAGAATTTGACAGTTCTCCTACACTGTTGGTTGATTGATGGTGTCAACTTGGAGGAGACAGTACCACCAGCAGCCAATTTTTTCAAGATGTTTTCTTCTTTGATTTTTAAAAATCTCTTCTGAATGCTTCAATAGGAAGTCGCTCTGAAGGGCACCTCCAGCCTGGTTCCTCAGCTTCCTTACTCTGTGACTGACTGTGTTTGGCAAATGTGAAGCTGGTGACTCAGTTGCTCATCATATCCTAAGTGTTGGGTGAAACAACCTCTAAGTTTTCTGACAACTTTCAGATTCCATCACTTCGTCATTCAGCCAAGGGATGGTCAATGTTCAACGCTAAGAAGGCGGAAGTTAGAAGCCTAGACCATCTTTTTGGTGGATTTCTGTACTCTCAAGCATTTTTGTTACTTTCCAACTAACGTCAACGTTTTCATCTTACAAAATATTTTGTGATGTTCAAGTGTCACAACTCGCATTTATCTGCCACAGTAACTCATTTGGCACTGTTCTTTTATCTCAAGACGTTCATAACTAGGGATGTGTCTTAATTCCTGCCCCCTGGTGGACCTGAAGCAATTTGCAAACTGACTTTTTTTTTTTTTTTTCCTTAAATGAGAGATTGAAATAGCACAATTTGCTGGTCATTAGCACCTGTAAGTCTAGCACTGAAAATTAAAGCCATTCAGAACTTGAGAGAATCTTAGAGCTTTCTTGTCCAAGCCCTGCACTTTACAAATAAGAAAACTGAGAAAGCGCAGAAATCTAAGAAGATCAGGTCTCGATACTATCTAATCAACTCCAGTCTGGAAAAGTAGAAAAACAGAAACACAATTCAAAGCTGCCCCAAGGCTATGAATCTTATTAAATTAGAACAGTTCCATTTCTTTATAAATCCTGAGATTTTTTTCACTTTGCAATAATATATTCATAATTTATTGAGAATCTATTATGTTCTAGGCATCATTGAAGGCATTGGGGGCAACTTGGGAGGGCACATCCTATCTGCAATCGCTTTCAACAATCTCTTCAACTTCTAGAATCAAATTATGCTGAGCAACTTTCCCACAATCATTTTATTCTTAAAAGTAACAAAGACAAATGTTCTTAATAAAGATAAATGTATGTTACTTTTAGGATATTGGGATAAAAATCATAATATGTGATTATTTTGCCCAGACTGGTGATCTGTACTGTGATCGATTTCAACTAAGGAAAAGAGATTCTAGCAGAATGGAATGAGGTCTGTTGTTCATCACGCCTTAGAACATCTTTCTGAGATACGCATGGGTCTCCAATTGTTTTTAAGGTGCTCCATGATAGTTGGGGCTAATAACACCCATGTTGGCCATTTTCATGTTGCCAAGGAAATGTACCAGTGGAATGGTATTATTGCATTTTTTCCCTTGTCCCCAAACCAATTAAACAAACTTGTCTTCTAAGGAAATGTAAAGGTATGGACAAAGGGCTCTTGGTTCTAAATCATGGGTAGTAAAAATTTTTTGTACGAAAGCAACTTTCAAAAACATGATATGGTTTATAAGACATATTTTTTTTCTCTCAAAATTCCCTATTAAAATGCATAGATGGAGAATATCATTGGCAGTTACCCTTGTCTGATAAACAAAGAAGACATGTTGGGCAAGCTCCAGAAATGTTTATTTGTATGAGGAATTGAGGAACCACTTGGGAAAGATCCCACCTTAAGGGAGGAGAGAGATTTGCATATTAAGTTTGGTTCGATTAAATGTCTGAGCCATAGGAGAACAAGGTAAATTTTAATACAGGACATTGTCACTTGTATCTTCCTAGTCGATTGACCTTGAGACCTAGATAGGGGAAAGCTATTAGAGTAAACTGAGGGGTCTATTTTCTTACAAGCTCCCTGGAGTCACTGGAAACTGGAAGGATCTTGGATTATAACAAAAGTGACATTCAGTCCCCTGGGGCAGTGTTTGCCTACCTTGGACTCCAGAACCTCATTGGCGTCACTGACTCGAGTTGCGGTCAGAGTTGTGTTGCATCTTTTTTTTCCTCTGGCAGCATCCATCACCCATAGCTTCAGCAGCAGCCAGAGGCAGTGCCAGCTGAGCCTGGTGGTGCTAGACACTGGAACAAAGACGACATTGGCTCAGACGTTGCTTGACAGGGACTTTCAGCAAGAGTAGGGATAAGGGCTCAGCTCCAAGATCTCTAAAGAGCTCAGAGAAGGGGGCTAGGAGCTGCCTGTTGCTAGCTGGAGGGATTCGTTTGTGAGAACATATGACAGATCCTCAGGGGCTCCTAGAAATAGCTTCCAGAAGGAAGTGGAGTCTCTGATAGGAAGGAGGGATTTCCAGAAAGTCTACAATTAAAGGAATAAGACTCAGGGAATACTGCTCTTAGAATGCTGTAACTTGGGAATTAGAGGAAGCAGGATAGGTGGTAGGGTGGTCAAAACAAAATAAAAGCAAAGGGACTTCGGTATTGAATCTGCTTTGCCACTTCCTGATACTGAAAAAATGACCACGGTTTTTAATTTGCCATGTTGGAATTGGGTAACATTCAGTTCTCTTTGGAACCATACTTTAAAGTCCCATGGTTATAGTATACACTCTTTACTGTCCAAGAAAGATTTAGCAATCCCTCAGATTAACTGAACTTTAGATATGTTTTTCTCTGACTGCAGAACTCTTGACCTCCCGTTTGCTTGAGAACACTTGAGATGATAAATTTTTCTTTATGCCCTGTTGAGATGTAAATCTTCTCTCCGCCTCTCACAAGGTTCATAAACTAGAAACATCCTTCCTAAGGACTGGGAGACATCCCTTTGAAATGTAAGCGTCAAGAAAGGTAGCACCAGAATGTAGAAGTCTACATTCCATAAGCACCGATTACCAAACACCAATGGAATGGCCTGATCACATGGACCAACTTTCCCACTAATGTCCTCTAGTACTTTTCTCTTTAGCACATACCAATGTTTAAAAACTCTCCTACCTTTTGCTTCCATGTGGTTGAGCTTCAGTCTCTCTCTTGTATTGCAATAGTCTTAAATAAGATCTTTCTTACCTGTTGAATTCTGTCCAATAAATTTTTTTCCTTGATACTACACATAGACTGAGCCTTTTCCTTTTTGCTTAGACTAATCCTGGCTGAACACAAGAAGATTTGAACCTGATTTTATATCCTCTTTGTTGCTATTCTCTTTTCTTTTTTATAAATTTATTTATTTTGATTCATTGTACACAAATGGAGTGCAGCTGTTGTTTCTCTCGTTGTACACAAAGTAGAGTCACACCATCTGTGCATTCATACATGTACACAAGACAATGATGTCTGTCTCATTCTGCTATTATTCTTACCCCCCAACCCCGACCCTACCTCTCCCTTCCCTCTATGCAATCTATCCTTCCTCCATTCTTGCCTCCCTTCCACCCCGCAATATGCATCATCATTCACTTATCAGAGAGATCATTAGGCCTTTGGATTTTTGGGATTGGCTAATCTCTCTTAGCATGACAGTCTCCAACATCATCCATTTACCTGCGAATGCCATAATTTTATTCTTCTTTATGGCTGAGTAATATTCCATTGTGTATATATACCACAGTTTCTTTATCCATTCATCTTTGAAGGGCATCTAGGTTGGTTCCACAATCTAGCTATTGTGAATTGAGCAGTTATGAACACTGATGTGGCTGCATCACTGTAGTAATCTGATTTTAAGTCCTTTGGGTATAGGCCAAGGAGTGGGTCAAATGGTGGATCCATTCCAAGTTTTCTAAGGAATCTCCACACTGCTTTCCAGAGTGGCTGCACCAACTTGCACCAAAATTGACAGGTAGATCAATGGTACAGAATAGAGGACACAGAGACAAACCCACATAAATACAGGTATCTCATACTTGACAAAGGAGCCAAAAACATACAATGGAGAAAAGATAGCCTCTTCAACAAATGGTGCTGGGAAAACAAGAAATCCATATGCATCAAAATGAAACTAAACCCATATCTCTCACCCTGTACAAAACTCAACTCAAAATGGATCAAGGACCTAGGAATTAGACCAGAGATCCTGCACATAATAGAAGAGAAAATAGGTCCAAATCTTCATCATGTTGACCTAGGACCAGATTTCCTTAACATGATTCCCAAAGCTCAAGAAATAAAAGCAGGAATCAATTATTGGGATAGAATAAAACTAAAAAGCTTTTTCTCAGCAAAGGAAACAATCAACAATGTGAAGAGAGAGCCTTCAGAGTGGGAGAAAATCTTTACCACACACACTTCAGATAGAGCACTAATCTCCAGAATCTACAAAGTACTCAAAAATCTTTACACCAAGAACACTAATAACCCAATCAATAAATGGACCAAGGAAATGAACAGACCCTTTAAAGAGGAAGATCTACAAGCAATCAACAGATTTATGAAAAAATGTTCAACATCTCTAGTTATAAGAGAAATGCAAATCAAAACCACCTTAAGATTTCATCTTACCCCAATTAGAATGTCTTTTATTAAGAATACAGGCAACAACAGGTGCTGGCGAAGATGTGGGGAAAAGGGTACACTCATACATTGCTGGTGGGATCTTTGTTGCTATTCTTACTTCAATATTAATGAGTTTCCAGCTAGTTCATGACCTCTGAGCCAACTCTCCCTCCTTTTTACAGGTCCCAGTTTTTATAAGTAGACTTGGCTTTGGTCTGTATTTCTTACTTCTCTTCATAAAAATGTTGCCTGGTTCTTGACTTACATCTTAACTGATACCCTGTCCTGATGGGTAGAAATACAATCCTCTCTCCTCCAACCTAGAGATACCTCCAAACTTACTATGTTAGCTTGGATTCCATGATGTCAGTTGCTTGTTTGGACTAAAACTGGATACTATGATGAGATGCTTTGGAAACAAGGTGACCCTTCAGGTCACAAAGCCCTGCTACATTTGCAACTGGATTGCTTCTCTCATTCTCCCCTGTCCTGACTTCGTGAGTAGGTCTCATTTCAGATTCCAGCTCTTGCCCACCAGGTTTACCTTATTGTTATCTAACACTCCTCACTTTTGATGTCTTTTTTTAAAAATTTTTATTTATTTATTTTTTAATTCATTTACTTTTGATTCATTGAACACAAATGGAGTACAGCTATTGTTTCTCTGGTTGTACACAAAGTAGAGTCACTCCATCTGTGCATTCAAACACGTGCACAGGGCAATGATGTCTGTCACACATTCTGTTATTATTCTTACCCCCCACCCCGACCCCACCCCTCCCTTCCCTCTATGCTATCTATCCTTCCTCCATTCTTGCCTCCCTTCCACCCTGCAATATGCATCATCATTCACTTATCAGAGAGATCATTAGGCCTTTGGATTTTTGGGATTGGCTAATCTCTCTTAGCATGACAGTCTCCAACATCATCCATTTACCTGCGAATGCCATAATTTTATTCTTCTTTATGGCTGAGTAATATTCCATTGTATATATATATACCACAGTTTCTTTATCCATTCATTTATTGAAGGGCACGTAGGTTGGTTAACGATCTAGCTATTGTGAATTGAGCAGTTATGAACATTGATGTGGCTGCATCACTGTAGTAATCTGATTTTAAGTCCTTTGGGTATAGGCCAAGGAGTAGGATAGCTGGGTCAAATGGTGGATCCATTCAAAGTTTTCTAAGGAATCTCCACACTGCTTTCCAGAGTGGCTGCACCAACTTGCAATCCCACCAGCAATGTATGAGTGTACCCTTTTCCCCATATCCTCGCCAACACCTGTTGTTGCCTGTATTCTTAATAAAAGACATTCTAATTGGGGTAAGATGAAATCTTAAGGTGGTTTTGATTTGCATTTCTCTTATAACTAGAGATGTTGAACATTTTTCCATATATCTGTTGATTGCTTGTAGATCTTCCTCTGTAAAGGGTCTGTTCATTTCCTTGGCCCATTTATTGATTGGGTTATTAGTATTCTTGGTGTAAAGATTTTTGAGTACTTTGTAGATTCTGGAGATTAGTGCTCTATCTGAAGTGTGTGTGGCAAAGATTTTCTCCCACTCTGAAGGCTCTCTCTTCACATTGTTGATTGTTTCTTTTGCTGAGAAAAAGTTTTTTTCACTTTTGATGTCTTTTGAAAAGGAACATTCAGGGTCCTCAAGACCAGACTTCAAAAGATATGTGGATTATTTGTTATAATCCTCTTGACATCCCATGAAATAGACACATTGCTACTCTCATTTTATAGATGAGAAAACTGAGGCTCGGAGAAGCTATGTAACCTGTTCAAAGACACAGGCAGAAGGCCAACTACATTGTTGACTTTTTAAAAGATGCTGATTACAATGAAAATTTTCCTGCTTTTAAATCTTTTGCACTTTCTTCTGCACCATGCTGAATTCCTTCTAGTTATAAAGGGCCAATATAAATGATATGACTGAAATACATTCCTAAAGCTTTCAGAGGGCCAACATAAAATTTACATCAGCAACTTAGTTATATATTTTTAGCTGAAATTTGATATGATTTTGAGGTATTACTCTAAGCCACACCAAAAATGCTGGGAACCATTAAAAGCAGATTTTGGTGAGGCTTAGTAAATATTTTAGAAATTTTTTCTGCTTTTTTACATGATACTTTGCTTCCATTAGAGGTATTTTTCTTGAACATCTGCTTCTCTCACCCCGTAATGTGGAGTCTCCCACACAGTTTACTCATACTGCATTATGTCTTCCTATTAAATATTCTTGTTTCCTATTGAGATAACTATTTTCTTGGATGCTGTTGTCATATCAATCATATTTAAAATCACAAAATGAGACCTGACACAGCCACACAACATATTATTTTTTTGTTTATGCAACTCTGAAGAACACAGGATGGTTCAGGAAAATGAATCTAATTTTACAGACTTTTTGTTTCCAAGCTTGGTGGGCTCCACTATTTCTCAAGATAAGCAAGTCAACATTCAGAATGGCTGACAGTCAGAACTCAGCCATCCAGTGGCATACTCTGGGACAGGGCATACTTATCTCTATATCATAAGTTCAAATGAGAGGTCACTGGCTCCTGTTCCTAGTTCATCAGGAACACCTTGTTCACTGGCCCACTTTGACACATCCATGAAACTGGTTAATCCACCTTCATAATGGTATATTAGCTTCCTATTGTTATTGTGACAAATCGTTGCACTTTGGGATTTAAAGCAATACCAATGTATTACATAGTTCTGAGAGTCAGAAGTGCAAAATCAATTTTACTGTGTAAAACAAAGGTCCCCAGGCCTTGTTCCTTCTGGAGGTTCTGGTGGAGAATCTTTCTTTTTGTCTTTTCCAGCTTCTAAAGGCCACTTGTATATTTTGGCTCATGGCCCCTTCCTGGGCAAATGAACTCAACATCCACTTCTTAATAGGAGAAATACAAATGGCCAACAAACATATGAAAAAAATGTTCAATATCATTAGCAGTTAGGAAAATGCAAATAAAAACTACACTGAGATTTCATCTCACACCAGTCTTAATGACAGTCATCAAAAATTCAAATAAAATTAATTCTGGAAAGGATGTAGAGGAAAAGCATCACTTTTACACTCTTGGTGGGACTGTGAATTAGTACAGCCACTATGTAAATCAGTACAGAAATTTCTTAACAGACTAGGAGTGGAACCACCATATGACCCAGCAATACTCTTCCTTCATCTTCAAAGTCAGAAATGTAGTATTTACTCTCCTCTCTACCTTCTGCTTCTGTCCTAACATCTTCTCTTTCTTTTTTGATGCATATTCTCTTAGCATAACATTATAATGACCTTTGTGACTATATTGAACCCATACAGAAAATCCAGGATAATCTACTCATCTCAAGATCCTTAACCACATAACAAGTCCCTTTTATCATGTAAGGTAATATAGAATCTGAGGATTAGGACATGGTCATCAATGGAGGGCTATTTTCAGCTCACCAAAAAGAGTTCTTTTTTCTTGTTTATAGCCACACTGCCAGGAAAAATACAGTCTGATCTATCATTCTTTTTTTCAGTTTTCTCCTTCCTTCCTTCCTTCCTTCCTTCCTTCCTTCCTTCCTTCCTTCCTTCCTTCCTTCCTTCCAGTATGAGATTCTATTCTATTAGGCAAGGAAAGCTAGAAGGTAGTAGAAAGATTAAACTGAGTGATGAGCTATGAATTCTGAGTCCTAGCCATAACTCTTCTATTCATGTTAAGGAATCAGAAAGGTTACTCTCTGTTTTTTTCTGTCCTAGAGCTGAAATGTAAGTGTGATTGGTGTATTTTTATTGTCATTGAAATGTACATCAATTCCATTCTTCTATCTTTGGGAAACTGTGGTCTAAAATGAAGGTAATGCAAAGGTCATGCCTAATATTTTTCTAAAATTTCAGAATAATTAATTATTTCAAAATGTCTTGCACTAATATATCAGTTGAAGAATCCTAAAACCATAGATCTTTCATAGTAATAGAAAAAAATTATGTACCATGTTAATTAAAAACAGAAAAAGTTACAACCTTAACTATTTCTTTACTTTCCTTTTTATCAACTACTCACTGAATTCTGAAAAAATTCAGATGTTTTATTTTGGACAGTTGAACACGTTCTTCCCTAAATTTTAACATATCTTAGAGATAATCACTTTTCAAAAGTTGATACAATAGCTGCAACTGAATGTATTTAACAGATTACTTGTTCCTGTTCTTTCCTAGAAACAAACAGGCCATGAGGTCAATGGATTGATAACAACTGTGGGTCACCTCGAACCTTTGAATCTGAGAAAAAGAGCTATTCCCACCAGTCTTCATAAGAAGATGAAAAATCGGATACTCAAAAGAACTTCACCTACATACATTTTTAAATTCCTCATGTCAAAAGAAACCTCTTCTGCCTTTAATATAAACAGGGGATAAAATTAAATGCAAAAGAGTCTGCTAATGCAAGATTGAGATTCTCAGAGGAACATCAATTTTCCCACATTCCACACATTCTGAATATTAAGGCATCACATTTAAGGGAGTAGCTGGTTCTGAAAAACACACTATTTGAAACATAATGGATACCGATGAAAGGAAAGACAGGAAGTTTCACTTTTTTAGTATGCATGACCACAGTGGAGTCAGCTCTTGATTATTCAGGGTCTAATCGGTGAGAGTTAATGTGATCCCTTGTCTTTTGTTTGTCCCTTCCTTTTTTATAATCCCTCCCACTACAGGACTTTCAGGCATAGAGAGAAGAAGTAAATGAGAGCGAGCAATATGGTTTCCGATTCATTGCTCAATTAGTGACTTGGGAGATGTGGGTGCATGGACAGATTGAAATTGCTATCAATCAGTGCATTTTATCCAAATCTTGTTCTTTGAGTGGCCCTCCATGAAAACGGGGGTCTTAGATTTTCACTCACTCTTAAGTGGTTTCTCTTTGTCCCAGGTTCACAAATGACCAGTGAAGCTGATATCATCTAAAACCATTTGAATGTTTAAAAGTTATAACCCATACAGATAAAAAGAAAGGAGTTTATACATATAGGAAATAAGATAAACTCAGTGAATAATTTACTGCAGGTGGGTGTCATACAAAATAGTCTATACGTTCTGACTTTACCACCATTCCCAGATTCTTGAGAAAAGCACTGGGAATTTGCAGTAAAAGTGCTATGGAAAAACAATAGCAACATTATATTTCTACAGCACCTCTTTTCTCAGAGAGTTCAGGGTGCTTTATAAACAGTACCTCATTAATCTTCACAACTTCCCTATATGGAAGGAGGTTTCAGCTATCATTACTCACATCTTTATCAACAAAGAAACAGTTGCCTGCAGAGTGGCTGAGCAACTTGCCCAAGGTCACCAATGGAGTGAATGGCAAAGCCAAGAATAAAACTCAGGGCTTTGACCTTCCAGTTTAGTATTCTCTCCAGGAGGCCACATTGAAGGAAGAACAGCTTCTAACATGCATATTCATAAATCTCCCAAGAAAAATCCACCATTTTTCAATATTTTCATGAGCCAGACTCTTATGCTAATTGGTTATGGTTTGATATAAAATCCCAATGGTAAGTACTGATGGGGAAAACACCAAAAATTGCATTAATACAACACACAGACCTCAGTCACTAAGCTTCATACATCATCTAGATTACCACCAGGTGACTACACACAACTCCACAGGTTAACCAGGTAAAAGAAAGGGCAGGAACAGCCAGTGGCCACACAAAATATAAAGATCCTGCATAAAATGACTAAACTCTCAGTACTCCCTGAGCTCCCTGAAGTGTATGTAATGCATTTTAAGATAAATTGCCATTGATTGATTCAATAAATATTTCTTATTTTTTATTACTTATTATATGCTAGGCTGATGTTAGGGACAGTGCACCTGCCCTCAGGTAGCTTGTAGTCTAGTAGGAAAACCTGGAAATGGGTGAACACAGTGTCATAGGAGAGAAGGATCCATAGCTAACCCTGTCTGAGGTCCTTAAGCAAACCAAACTTAGGTCAGACCAAACTCCAGCTCCTAAAGCTCTTGCTTAATCCACAACATTCAATTCAAACAGTGTCTCCTTTCCTGGACCTCTCCTTCACTTCTTTTTGTGTGGAAGTCACATTCCAACCTTCAGCTATTGACTCAGTTGCACATCATTAGAGAGGTCCCCTTGACCTTTCTAAGTGGGATTATCCTGGTTCTCAATCATGCGATCCTCTTTGTTTCCTTTATAGCTTTATTTTCAGTTGGTACCATTGTGCTCTGAAGCAGTTTAGAGTTGTCTCGCTCTGAATTGTAGGCTTCCACAAAAAGCAGTGACTATCCAATAGCAAAGAGATGAAAGCTGAACCATAACATCACTTAGTTTTTTAGCGTTGTGTTGAGAATTAAATGCACTAACCTACAGAAAACTGCTTTAGCATCATTCCAGGCACACAAGTTCAATAAGTGGTAACCTAAAAGTGGCATTAGATTAGTCTATAGGCCTCACAATTTGGAAATTATTGATCATTTTGTCAAAAGTAATTTTTTGTGAAGCAATATGAGTAGAGGTGAAGAAAGGAAATGAAGAGTATAAATTAGTTTAATAGAAGCATGATGGTGAAAAGAAAAGAATGTCACAGCAAAAACGGTATGTAGAGTTGCAGGGAAGGTGTGTGTGTACAATTTGTTTATCCATTGAAAAAACATAGGTTAAAAGAGGCAGAATTGATGGAATGTGGTATGAATGAAGCAAGGGAGGATGGCAGAATAGTTCCCTCTATCTTCAGGAGATATTTTCCAAGACCCCCCTAGTAGATGCCTGAAATTTCAGATGGTAGAACACTAAATATCCATGTTTTCCCCTATAAACACATACCTATGATAAAGTTTAACTTATAAATTAGGCATGGTAAGTGCTTAACAGCAAATAGTCGTAAAATAGAATAATAACAATATAATAAAAGTTACGTAAATGTGGCCTGACTTTCAAAATATGTTGTTGTACTGTACTTTTCCTGCTTGTGATGATATGAGGGGACCCAATGCTTATGTGATGGCATGAAGTGTGGTGAATGACACAGGCACTGTGATGCAGATGACCACACAAGGATCACTTGAACACAGCATTATTATACTGTGATGGTTCATATGATAAACTTGACAGGTATAAAGGACTAATGGGTGTATAGCATATTCAGCATGGACACACTGGACAAAAGAGAGTGATATTTCATTATGCTACTCAGAACAGCATGCAATTCAAAACTTATGAATTCTATTTTTAGAATTTTCTTTTTAGTATTTCAGAGAATGATGACTGCTGGTAACTGAAACCACAGAAAGTGAAACAACTGATAAAGGAGAATTAATGTAAGGAATCCATATGGAGAAATCAGACTTGGTTAGAACCAAGACCCTCTCTTTAGAGCTAGGAAAGAAGGACTGAATGTAGACATAATCATAGCAATTGTTTTTAGTGAATATTTGCTAAATACTCACCAACTACTCAGCATTAGGTTTCAGAGCTGTACATTTCTAGGGCATCAGTGACCTTCTCAGTGTTGGAAAGAGTAAATGAATGCTTAGCTTGATGTGAGATTGGACAGCTTCTACTGAAAGTGAGGGCAGAAGAAAAATTGATGATGCTAGTAAGGAGATAAATAAATTGGTTTACCATGAGAGATCTACTGGACAGGTAATTGTGTGAAGGCAGGAAGAGACTTACATTGCTTAGAGAGAAAAACAGAAGTCAAATAATTAGAAAACAACACAATAACAGTAAGAAGGTGGTAGTTGGAAAAAAAAGTCCTGAATTAATAAATTTTAGGAATATATGAAAATTGAAAGATAGCAAGACCCAAGGGAGGCTTTTGTAATGAAATTAGGATAGAGATCTCCAAACAGTATAAGGTGGGGTCACCCAGAGACACCAGATTTAGAGATGAGGTCTCTGTGGTGCATACGCATGCGTATGTCCTCTGTACTAAAGCCTAGTTTTCTAGAGGAGGGGACAAGCAATGACTTGGAGATGTGCCTGAATGTACACTGGAATCCCACAAAGGAGGCTCTCTGCCTCTCCTTGGTTGGTAGTTTGATAATGTTAAATAACGATAAAGAAGCCCTTTGTCTTTATCTCTGACACTGGTTGGCATTCTCTTAAAGCAATCCACAATTTCTGCCAAAATATGTTCAGAAAATATGAGCTGCTGCAGCTTGTGACCCCTTTAGATAACCACAAACTGAATCATGGAATACGGTTCAGCTGAGTAATAAAATATAATCAGATTGTCAGGCTGCATCAGACTGGGCCACACTCACACAGATCTTCTTTTAACCCAGTTTAACAAGTTGCTCTCCAGAAGTTATTTATTCCACCTGTCAACATTCCTATTGTGGAAATGACAGCCATCAAATCTCTTTTAGGTCCTAATTCTATTCTTTCCTCTTCCGCCTCAGGTAGTGGAAAGCATCATATAAGCAATACTCTTTTAGTCAGCTAAGTGATTTGTTTGACATTGAACATTTGCTTGAAAGAATAGTTATCAGTAAAAAAAAAAATAAATGTAATATCCCTATCATTAGTCAGTTAGTAAATTCAAAATAAATATCTGCAACTAAAATTACTTTGAAATCGTTCAAGACCTAGATTAGTGTAGGTAGCTGTTCAACTAGCAGTCATCTGCCATCCCATTCCAAATTGCATAATAAACTATCAGTCTTAGCTTCACCACCACAGGTATGGACAGATTGAATTTCAAATTTCAATCATAGTCTCATTCTTAACAGTGATTTGATGCTCATAGGGCCAAATAAAGGCTGTGGTTTGGAGGATATGACCTTTAATTTCAATCCTCACACTGATAGCAATAAAAAGGACATTATTAAATGGATTCACAGATTAAAATGCTAGGAAATCATAAGAATCAATGGTTAATCAGGGTCATACCTTGGCAGATTCTAACTTAGGTCCAACCAAATATGTTTAATAATTTGACCTGCCTCTTTATAAAACTATCCAACATTTACTGACTATTTTCTTTGTTCAATATACTGTCCTTACTTATGTTTTTCATTTTCTTATTATGTACATAGTACATAGTATTATCTTTATTCTACAAACAAGGAAATTGAAACTTGGGGGATTCAAATACCTTGCCCAGAGATAACAAGTAGTTGTCCCAGAATCCAGACATATGTAATTTGGTTACAGGGATGTCATTCATAGTACTGTGCTATTTTACCTATACATGCCCCTTTTTTATAACTGTACCTAGAATGTCAAGAAGAGCATGTTGTTCAGGAGTTCATAGAGTCCTAAAACAGAGACACTGGGGTAGTCAAGTTACTGAAATTAAAAATAATTTAACAAATAAAAGCTGTGCTTCTCAAAAGTTTTATTATCACAAATGATAATAATTGGCCATGACCAAATGAACATACCAGGAAAACAATATATATATTTAAGATCATAAAAATCTGTGGAAACATAAAAATATAAATAACTAAAATTCTAGTGTGGGACAAGTATTTCATTGGTGAGTTGGGGCCAGAGACTCTTTCCATTATTAGGCATTTGCAAAAACTCAGGGCATGAGCAGAGTGAGCAGTGTGCCTGCCAAAGGCAGGAGGAAACCATCAAGGCAAAGAGGAGTCAGTTAAATGTTCAAGAGCTACTCGTAGCCTGGCATGGCAGATTGGAATACAGAGGAACTTCAGACTCAGAGTTAGTTTTCTCAACTTGCCAATTCCACCTTAAATATGCAGCAGTGTGAGAAACCAGAAGGAGTTGTGGAAAGGTGGTAGGGGAGATCCTATTCATGATGTATTTAGATCAAAAGTCCTGTTGGAGGGAAAGGGTTGATCCCAGTCTCCAGACACTTAAAATCAGAGGTGAACTGAAGTAACCTAGCTCTGATGCAACTCAACCTATAATTTTATGATCAGAGAAAACAGCCTTCAAAAATGAGGACATACAAAATATATTTCAGAGTTGGGCTGGGAAGGAAGAGAAGCAAGATGAGAGAATCACCTAAGAATGATATTACACAAAAACCTAGAAGAATTTTTGCTGGAAATGGGAAAAAAGAACAATAGAAAGACTGCATATGTCATCTTTTTTTTCTAACTTTAAAAGTCAATTGACAAACACAAAACTAATATATTGTGGAGTTTTAAGTATAAGCAGAAAGAAAATATAAGTGAATAATATAAAGGATTGGTGGGAAGTCTGGAAAATGAAAATATAAAATATAAAAATATTATGTAGTCAAGTTATATATCATTAATTCAAGGTAGCCTATGATAAACTACATATGCATGTTGTCATCACTAGAGTAACCTCTAAAAATTAGAGGTGAACCCACCAGAAGACATAAAATGGAAAATTATAAAAGAAATTACAAAATACTCTGGCTTTCAACAGTTTGACCTGGGTGCAATTTTTTTATTTGTCCTCCTTGGGATTCCTTAAGATTTTTGAATTCGTGAGTTGATATCTTTCATCAGTTTTAGAAATTTTTTAAAAACAATTATTTTTTCTAATGTTGCTTCTGTCTCATTCTTTATCTGATCTCCTTTTAATTCTATAGTTAAACATTTTAAATATGTTTTGAACTAATTTTTGTTTCTTGATGATTTGAAGATTTTTAAATAAATTACCATCAAGTTCATGTATTCTATTTTTTTATGTCCTTAATAAAAGTTAATCCAACTATGGCTCATGTCTTTTCTTCAGGTCTAATAGCCCTTGGTTTTTAATTGAAATTGTGGTTAGTCCCACTTATTTAGCCCTAAAAATTGCAAAGGAAGTAGTTATTTTCCGTGGAGATTTTAGGATCAGCTTTTTAGTTCTATTCTGTGTAGCTTCAAAATTCAGCAAATGTCTTAAGGAGAAATGGCCCGTATATTTATGTCAAGCTTTCTATCTCTAGTAAGTCTTACTTCCTATGATCAGCAGATCTTACTTTTATATCAATGTCTTGGTTGCTCCTCAGTATATTGCACAACCTCATTTTCTGTTGCCATAACAGAATACCTGAGGCTAGATTAATTTATAAAAGAAAGAGGTTGCCGGGTGTGGTGGTGCACACCTGTGATCCCAGTACTTGGGAGGCTAAGGCAGGAAGATCGCGAGTTCAAAGTCAGCCTCAGCAACTTAGCGAGGTACTAAGCAACTCAGTGAGACCCCGTCTCTAAATAAAATACAAAATAGGACTGGAGATGTGGCTCAGTGGTGAAGTGCCCCTGGGTTCAATCCCTAGTACCAAAAAAAAAAAAAAAAAAAAAAAAGAAAGAAAGAGGTTGATTTTAGCTCACCTCTGTGGAGGCTGGAAGTGCAGTGGTTACAGCTGGTCAGAGGCTAAAATTTCTTCAACTCGTGGCAGAATGCAGAAGTGCAAATGAGCACGTGTGGAAGAGGCAAGATAGGAGGAACAACCTTAGTTTGGAACACCCATTCTTTCAGTAACTCATCCAGTTTCACAAGCGCAAGAACTTACTCAGGCAAAAAAGCTGCTAATACATTGATGAGGATACTGCCCCATGACCCAAACACTTCCTATTAGGTGTCACCTGCCAACATTGCCACACTGGGGACTGAGCTTCAACATGAGTTTTGGGGGGTAAAGATTATATTAAAACCATAGTACTGACTTAGTATAGTTATATATATACAATATATATATTAGTTGTATATGAGCTCAATACCTGTATTTTATTTATTTATCTTTATGTGGTACTGAGGATCAAACCCAGGGCCTCATACATGCTAGGCAAGCACTCTACCACTTAGCTACAACCCCAGTCCTAGGATAGAGTTTTCTAATCTCTCCTACGCCTCGCCAAATTTTTATTATTTCCTTTCCCCAGGTAACTAGTCTGAAGGTTAATTCCTTCATATCCCTTCAGGAAAGGCCAGGAAGAATTTTCATAGTATGCTCTTCTACTGTATAATATAATTTTTATGAGGTTTAGTGAGTTCCTTTCAAAGGGATGAGCCATGTCTAGGAATGAGCTAAAGGGTCATGATAAATGGTTCAAGCCAGACTTCTGATCAAATAACAGAGACATTTTGTGTTTCACCCCCTCTTATATTTCTTACTGATTTTATTCACATGAACACTGTAATTATTTATTCATAACTAGAGATAGAAGGGTCTTGGAAAATTCTCAAACATATAACTATGCCTGTTACATTGCTAACTGACCAATATATTCATAGTTTCTTTGTTTAAGGTCTGCCTCTTGCCTGAGCACCCTTTCCCAGTCAATTGCATTAACAATCCCTTTCACCAGAATTCATGTCCCAGAGCAACCTCCCTGCAGAATGGCTTTTAAAAATTCTGGTGCTTCTCTCATCAATATATTCCATAGGGATATTCTGAGATACTTGGGAGAAAATAGAGATCTCAAAAAAAAAAAAAAAGTTACACTTGCAATTCTGGGATAAACCCTATTTGATTATATGGGATTATTCTTTAATATATAATATAGTTGGATTTCAGCTTCTTGTGTTATTTAGGATTTTAACAGACACTTTCATAAATGAGATTAGTATGGTTTCTTTTCTGTGCTTGGTTGGGTTATGAATAGCTCCATCTTATTCCTTGCATTCTATTCCTTAAAACTACAAGTTTAATTTGAAAGAAATCATTCGTGATGCAAACTGGGAAATCTATGTTTTAGAAGACATTCTTTGGAAAATTTTAAATTTTATTCAAGTTTTCAGTTTCTTGAATAAAATTTTGGTCATCTTATTTTTTTTCCAAAAAGTTAATCAGTTTATCAACCACTCTCATGAATATTATTCTACCATAATTTTAACTGTGTATTTGTTCTATCTGTTTTCAATACTCTCTTTTAGATTTGCTCGACGTATATCTTCATGGCCCTTAAGTTCATTCATGTTTAATAACAAAAAAAATGCATTTTCTTGAATATAATTTGGAAATACTCCATAATTTTTCAAAAATCTCTTATTATGAATAAACTTGTTTCTTCCCACCTACCACCAAAGTTTGGTTATTTCCCTTCCCTTCACAGTATTACTCAGGTTCACAGCTCCTCAGTTTTGGGATAGAATAGGAGGAGTTTCTATAGAATGTTCTATATAAATCCATTTTGATTTATCATAGTTTACGAATCAGTCTTCTATGGATGGGGCTTTAAGCTATTTCCATTTTTAAAACTACCTTACAGTGAATGAACATATCCATTCTGTATTTTTCTAATATTTTGTTTTAGTTGTAGGTGGACACAATACCTTTATTTTATTTTTATGTGGTGTTGAGGATCAAACCCAGGGCCTCAGGCATGCTAGGTGAGCACACTATCACTGAACCACAACCCCAGCCCTCATTTTGTATTTCTGCAAGCATATCTTTGGAATAGAATCCAAGAAGTGTGGATACTGTATCAAAAAGTAAACACATGTGAATGTTTTTACATAGTGAAAATTGTCTACCATAAGGGAGTACAGCAATTTGTATTTATATTCTCAGCATGAATCTATCAGAGCATTTATTCCCACAGCCTTGACTGAGGCATACATTGTCAAATTTTCAGATTTTTGCCAATATACTTGAGTAAAAGATATTTCTCACTGTAGTCTTTATCTAGATCATCTTTAAGTATTCTCTCCCCCCCCTTAATTGCTAAGGATCTGGGAATCAAACCACTAGACCTGCACTTTTGCAAGCACTCTACCACTTAGATAAGCATCCATCCCCTTTTTTGTCCCTTCAGTCTTTGTCCTAGAAGGTGGCTGAGAGCAGTGTTAAACAGCTTTCAATGATGAAAATAATGATGTAATGGTTGTGAGCATGAAGGCCTTTTCAGTGAGGATCAGAGAGATGAAGGGAGCTCGGGTAGATGCCATTGCAAAGCAGTTACCTCAGTCTTGATTGCTGATTGCTGGACTTTTTAAAAAAATATTTTAGTTGTAGATGGACACAATGCCTTTATTTTATTTATTCATTTTTATGTAATGCTGAAGATTGAACCCAGTGCCTCACCCATGTGAAGCAAGCGCTCTACCACTGAGGCACGATCCCAGGCCTGGACTTTTTGTTATATGAGAAGATTAATTAGGTCTTTTTTTTATACCACTATGTTTTATTTAGCTTTTTTTGCTGATGTCACCCTAAGACCTGACAAGAACAATTTTAGGAAAAGCATATTTGGGGGCTCACAGTTTCAGAGGTCTCAATTCATAGACAGCTGGCTCCATTTCTCAGGGCTTGAGGTGAGGTTAAACATCATGGTGGAAGAATGTGGTGGAGGGAAGCAGTTCAGGACATGACTCCAGGAAGTAGAGAGAGCCTAAACTCACCAAATATATACCCCAAAGGCATGGCCCCAATGACCCATCTTCTTCAGCCACACCCTACCAAGCCTGCAATTACCACCCAGTTAATCCCTATCAGGAGATTAATTCAGTGATGGGGTTAAGGGTCTCTTAACCCAACCATTTCACCTCTAAGCTGTCTTGTATTGTCTCACACATGAACTTTTGGGGGACACCTTGCATCCAAACCATGACACATGACTCAGTTGCAGCCACAATCTTAACTGATGTGGAATTAAAGTGACTGCCCAATCCATGCAAGTAGTTATTCCTTGGACCAACAGAATATCTATTCTTAACTACCTATCTTCAGTTACTTTTATATCAAAAGTCATTGATTCACACTGCCTCAAACTTCACAGTATTCTTCACATCAAGAACACAGAAAATATGAATATGCATTAAAATCCATCTGTTTTGAGAACCTTGTGACAATTACTACTCAAATTACCCATCAGAAACTTAAAATTACCCGTTAGAAACTTAAAAATTTCTAACATTGGTACAAACAATGTGAAAAATACACAAGAAGAAACTAAAAACATTAAAATAACATGTAATTTCAGCAACTCAAGAGGCTGAGTCAGGAGGATCGAAAGTTCAAAGCCAACCTCAGCAACTTAGTGAGACCCTGTCCCAAAACAAAAAATGAAAAAAAGAGAAAAAAAAGGGAGTGGGATGTGCCCCAGTGGTTAAGTGCTCCTGGGTTCAATACCCAAAGCCAAAAAAAAAAAAAAAAAAAAAAACCACAAAATAAACAAAGAAACCAAAAAACCCAACCATTCACATAACAAAAAACTATATGTAATAATGGAACAATTATGTATCATGAAACAAAATATATTAGAAGAAAAGAAGCAAAATATTTAATTGAATGGAAAAAGGGATTAGTCATCTAAACTCAAAAGCAATAGGTATGAGTATATTAGGGAATAGAAAAAAAGTAAGAAATTTGGTAGATAAATTTTAAGAATATTGAGCATGGAGCCCATAAACTAACCAAAGGGCCTTTTATACCAAGTACATAACAAAATAATATACTGCCAAGCAAGAAATGCAGAATCAGATTATGAATAAATTGCCAAAAGATGATGCATCTTAATCTCCTTCCTCATCTCAAGAGTAGATATGTGAGATAGACAAATGAGAACTGCTTTCAGAAATTTCTTAAAACTGAAATGAATGTGACATATATTTCCAGAAAATTTTCAATTTGTCAATTTAATGTTTTTGCAGAATTCTGGCACTTTTGCTGAGGAAAGACTAGTCTTCCACTCCCATTTCATCTCTTGTGATGCTGACTCATTGGTTTTATTTTTGAGTCTTACAATTTAGAGACTGACATTGTGCAAAAAGAAAATTCATTCCCTTCTGATTTCTACTGCCTCACTGAGCTTTCTGCAATAAGATATAAATAAAGCATTTGTTGCATATATATTTAAAAAATCTATACTGTCCTTCCTAACACTTCCTCATTAGTGAAGACAAGCCCATGGTTTGGATATTAATTTTCCTGTATCTTGGAGTGAATCGATACTGTCCCACTTCTTGTTACTATTATTTATGACCTTCCAAAGTATAGATCCTTGAAAATTAAAACCATAGAAACATGATTTGCTAGAAAACAAAGATTCCTAGAATAAAATTGTTAAATTTCCCTGTCTTACAAAGTTATTAAATATTTTATTATTTTATTTTTTTACTATTTCACAAGAATAATTACCTTTGCTGCCAACTGGATTAAAAATGTGGCTTCTCTTATCACAGAACTGCTTGTTAACAATATGAATAGATATTATCACATAATTGGAATTAATGCATGGAAGTATCTTTGGCATATGGTGAATTGGAAGGTTCTTGAGTAAGCAAGTTCTGAATGTCACTGATCAGTAGTTAGTATGCAGTAAATTCATACTTTTTGCTAGGATTTTACTGGACAACAGAAATATGTACAAAAGTCTCAGTCTTCAGAAAATTCACTAATTTTTTTGTACTGTATGACTAGTACAGTTTGAAGCACTTTAGGCTGCCTAGTGAACCCTTTGAAATAAGGCTAAACCCGGAGAGGACACAGGATGTGATGAATCTATTGAGTATGGCTAAAGAACTAACTAAATTTTACATGATGATTTGCAAAATTACAATATAGGAATGGGATTACAGTTAGGAAGCAAAACATCAGACACTGCATTAGAACCATCAGCACTTCTTATTCTGATAGAATGAATGGAAGAGAAAATGTACACTGGATGTAACACATACACACTTCCAAGCAATATCATCAGTAACAAATCATCATCACCAAAGAAGAGGATAAAAATTCCCCAATCAGGTTTAATGGCAAGTCTAAATTGCAATTAAACCCAGCAGAAATCAGAAAAGATGGTATTTGTGAAAAATTGTCTCTCAAAATCATATTGCCACTATTGTTTTGTAAGATATTTCACTCCTCCTTTGACCATAAATATTTTTTGAAATTCATTTTGTAACCTTCCCAGAAAAAACGTAAGCAGTGCTGAATACCCTTGGAACTAACAGTGACATTTTAAAGAGGACACATTGCCTTGGGTATTTGGAAATACTTGTCTATTTTGTATCATCTGTGGTGATAACCCAAAGGCTTAGATTTAATACAATCACGAAAAGAATGAAACATTAACAACTTGAAGCTGGATGAGAAGAGAAAAACTTTTCATTTCATCCTTTTTGAATGGATCAGAAACAACCAAGTCAGAGGTGGAGAGAAGGCCACACACTTGGGATAACACATAGGGCCACTGGAAGTCCTTCAACTAGGATCAGCATAGTGACTTTGCTGAATCCCAAATTCCTGTCCATTACTCCATAATCAAGAGTGAGCTATATACTCCATAGCCATTATACCCTAACTGTAGAGACCAGAGAGCCCTGAAATCTGACTCCCACACATTTCCAATGTGTCCTCTGAATCTGTAGCCCATAATCAGCAATGTCCCTTTAGTCTTAACTTCACCTCTGTATGTTGTGTGTCCCTTCTTGCGCTGATGGAAGCCAGGCTCTGCTCTGAAGTGGTGGCTCTATTTTTCTCGCACAGTCCTAATACCATGGCTCCCCAGCCACCATCCTGGACAGCCAGCCCATGGGTTCCTGCCTAGAAGGAGCAGGGGAGCAGTGAAGAAGCAGAAAGTCGGCCCACGTGGGCTGAAGCGCTGGCAGCAAGGTCCACTGCCGTGATGGTGCAGGCCAGAGGTCTTGGGGGCTAGTGCTGCCCTACAGCAAGCCGACGGGTCAACCCAGCCTGCATGCAGGGGGTAAGCAGACTGCAGACACACACTCCACTGAGCATGCGCGATTCAGTGACTTGGTGCTTTGCACAAAGCTGGAGAGAAAAGGGAAGTAAGGCAAACTTAAATGGGATTCGGGGCTAACCAATAGCGTTAGTGCATTTCCAAACGCTAATTAGCATAAGTTTGAGCCAATAGAATTGGTCTTTCTTTCAAGTCCTAATTAGCATAAATTTGGACCAATAGCAGTGAGCCAAGTGCTATATAAACCTGAAAACTAGCCTACAGGCAAAGAAGTATTTTCTGTGGGGTTTGGTGCGGCTGTGTGCCTGTGTTCTTGGCATTCCTGAGACAAGAACGTTGGAAGAGGAGAAATTGAGACCCCCGCCTGCCCACAGGAGCAGTGAATCAGAAATTCAATTTTGCTAATGTCACTGGATCCCGGGGTAAGTTGAATATTATTGTTCTACGATGCAGGTTTCAGGCCATCATTTCTCCCACTTTTCCAGCTTTGAGTTGTACACGTGATTTTTGTCATCTACCACTTCCTTCCTGTTTTGCTGTTATTAATTTGCAATTTTAGTTCCTTTGTGGTGGTAATTCCATGTTGTATTTTTTAATGATTTCAACAGACAAGAGAATCCTTTAAATCCTTTTTACTTCCAATTCCATGAAGCCCTGTCGATAATCGTATACTTAAAACAGTCACATCTTTGAGCATCTCATGATAGTTAAGAACTTTCCAAAACATAAATTTCATCCACTCCATTCCATGACCACCATCTCCTATCATTACAGCTCCCTCTTCCCTCTACTTTTCTAAGTCCACCGTTCTCTGTAAGCATTGATACCAGGCTCTCTTCGATCCTGCAACCTCTCAGTGCCCTCACCCACCTTGGTGTTCTTTCCCTTTCTCACATTCCTCTGTGACTTACTAGGTCTTCATAAACTCTACGTACACCCTTGGTTCTCTTATGTCACTCTCTTCATACTCTTATTAGAAAAACCCTGACCTTGGTTAATTCCAGCTTTCTTCACACACTGCAGAAGCACCAACTCAGTTGAACGCCACTCGTGAAAAAACACACAACCACACTGTTGATGGGTGTGACTCTAATTCCAAGACCATAATTTCAAAGTATTTTTGTTTTGATGAAGTTCAGTTTATCACTTCTCTTTTGCCTGTGCTTTTTTGTGTCTGTCCAATAATATAATAAATCATTCCCAAATCCAATGCCATGATTTTCCCCTATTCTAAAAAAAATTTGTAAATTTAGTTCATTTAGGATTTTAACTTATTTTGAGGTAATTTTGTGAATGGTGTTAAGTGTCCCACTTTATTCTTTGACAACATGGAGGTCTAGTTTTTCCAGTACCATTTATTGAAGGTTCTTTCCTCCATACCCATGCTGAAAAATGAATCAATTATAGGAGAGTTTATTTCTAAATTCTCTATTACATTTATGTTTGTTGTTATTCTAATTCCACATTATTTTGATGACTACTTTGTAGTAACTTTTAAAATCAGGTAACATGAGTCTTTCAAGTTCTGTTTTGTAGAACTTGTTTTTGACTATTCCAAGTCCCTTGTGGATGTATATACATTTTGGCTAAGTTTTCAATTTCTGCAAAAAAAAAAAAAAAATCCATTGGTGTTTTGATAGGGATTGTGTTTAATTTGTAGATGATTTTGGTGGATTGATCATCTTACCATATTAAGGCTTCCAGTTCATGAACATAGATGTCATTTCATTTATTTAGGTCTTCTTTAATTTGTTAAAGCAATGTTTTTAGAGTTTTCAGTGCAAGTAATCTGGCTACCTTCTTAAATTTGTTTGTAATTTTCTCTTTTGATGACATTTTAAATAGAATTTATTTTCTTAATTTCCTTTTAGGATTGTTGCTAGCATGGAGAAATGTGACTTTTTTGTGTGTGTTGATTTCATATCCTTCAACGTTGCTCAATTTATTAGTTTTAGCAGTTTATTTGTTGAATCTTTACATATAGATCATGTCAACTGTGAACAAAGATGATTTTATTTTTTTCTTTCCAGTTTGGGTTCCTTTTGTTTTCTGTTCATTTTTCTTCTTCCCTTTTCTTTATTCACCCCATTGCTCTGGTGAGAATTTCAAATACTACCTTGAATAGATGTGGCAAAGTTGGATATGATTATTCCTGGTATTAAAGAGGGAAATTCTTTGTTTTAACCAGAGTATGATGTAGGTTTTTCATATGTGGTCTTGATCATGTTGAAATAGTTTCCTGCAGTTCTTAGTTTGAGTGTTTTGATTGTGAACTTATGTTGAATTTTGTGAAATGTATTTTTTGTATCATTTTCAATGATCATTTGTTTCCCCTTTTTTCTACTAATGTGGTATATTACACTAATTTCATGTGTTGAACCACTTTTGCATTCCAAGAATAAATTTGTTAGTAATTGTGTGAATCATTCTTTTTAATCATTCTTTTAATATACTGCTGAATTCTGTACAAGTACTTTGCTAAGGATTTTTTAATCAATACTTATGAAGAGTATTGATGTATACCTTTCTTATACCATCTTTGGTTTCAGGATATTAATTGGCCTTACAGAATGAGTTAGGAGTACTAGCTCTGCAATTTTTTGGAAATGGTTTTTGAGAAGAATTGGTGTTTATTCTTAAATGCTTACTGAATTCACCAGTGAAGACTTTTCTTCATTGGAAAGGTTTTAATTCAATCTCTTAGTAATTATAGGTCTGTTCAGACTTTCCATTTCTTCATGAGTAGAAGAAATGGAAAAGGTTGTGTATTTCTAAATGTTTGCTCATTTGATCTAGGTTATCCAGTTCGTTATATGATTGTGCATAGTATTTTACAGTCCTTCTATTTCTGCAAAATTGTGTAACTTTATAATGTCCCCTCTCCATTTCTGATTTTAACAATTGGAGTCTTTGGTTTCTTAGGCTAGTTAACAGTTAAGAATTTGTTGATCTTTTCATTAAAGCAGTTTTTGATCTTCTTGATTTTCTTTTATTTTTCTATTCTCTCCTCTGTTTATTTAGCTCCCCTCTCATTTTTATTATTTACTTCTGTTATTTTGGCATTTAGTTTGCTCTTCTTTTTCTAGATTCTTAGGGTCTAAAGTTATAGATAAAACTTGAGATCATTCTTTTTTCAATATATGACTTTACAATTAGAAATTTCACTCTTAGAACTGCTTTTGCCTCCCAGAAGTTTCAGTGTACTGTGTTTCCATTTTCATTTGTCTTCCAAATATTGTTTAATTTGCCTTTGTGACTCCTTTGACCCATTGGTTGTTTGGCGTGTTGTTTAAATTCCACATATTTGTGAATCTTCTAGTTCCTTTCTGTTATTAATTTATACTTTCTAATGATACTTTCTATGATATCAGTGTTTAAATTTTTATTTAGGTTTGTTTTGCAGTCTACCATATCATATCTTCTGGAGGGTGTTACATATGCACTTGAGAAAAACATGTATCCTTCGTTGTTTGGCACAAGGTTCTGCATATGTTCATTAGGTCCTACTGGCTTACAGTGTTGTTCAGATCCTCTGCTTCCTTATTGATCATCAACTTGGTTTTTATATTCATTATTGAAAGTTGGGTATTGAAGTCTCCAACCATTATTGTAGAAATGCCTGTTTTTTCCATTTAATTCTATCAAAGTTTTCTTTGTGTGTTTTGGGACTCTGTTTTGTTGGTGTACATATTTTTATAATTGTTATATCTTCCTAATGAAAGAAGAATTAGTACTTTTAAAATGTTATATAAAGGCACAAAATGTTAAGATTGCTTGCTCTAACACAGTCTGTCATTTAGTCAGCCGTCTAAATGGTGAACTTGAGTAAATTTTGAATGGTTCTGCTTAGACACTCATTTCTCACAGCTACCATGTTGAGGTAGTGACAATGAAAAGTAGAAAGTAGGGGTTTACACATGAGAGAGAGAAGGTGCAGAAAATTACCTTACCAATCCAAGTTCCAATTATCATAAAGTCCCCAGACCTGAAAATGATTTCTTATCATAAATATCACGATGAACTTAATAACAAGTTCATTATAATAAACTTAGTGTTTATTATAATCTATAGATATAATTATAACAAGTCAACACCCCATCCTATTTATTTAAAAAGGAATAATTTTTTCTAAGGTAAAATTTAGAAGATATGCAAATAAAACATGCAGAATAGAATTCACTGAATCATTTCAATATGGTAAAAATCACTGCTTTTTCCTTCATTTTTCTACCTTCTATTGTCATGGGTTGTATTATTCTCTCTCTCATATCCTCAGCATGTAGCATATATTAGAAATGTTACAGATATTTGTTGGATAGGAAAAGGAGAAAAATGCTTTACTTATTTTGCTTAAATTCACTTTTAAAAATAGTCCCAACTGTAATTGGCTATATTTTTGCTGGAGGTTCTGATACATCAATAACCTGAGTTTAGACCCTTAAGGTATTTATGCTTAACAAACAAGAGGTTGACTTAACTAAAGCAAAACTACTCACCCATTAGTTTTGATCAATTGCTTGTGGTCCCTTTCATTAGACTATTTAATTTGAACCACAATTAGATTTTATCCTTTTAAAAGATAATGCAGATTCCCCAGCCATTAATTAAAGGGTCTGACTAAAGTTCATTACAAGACAGATGTTACCTACTCTCCACTGATAATTCAACTCATCAAAATAGTATACTTCTCTTTTCAGAAGCAACTATTGTAACTATAATAAAGAAAACTTTGAATTTCTTCCTGTAGCAGGTGGGCAGAAATTCATAAAATGCTTCCAGGTGTCCTACTTATAATAAGCCCCTTGCTCCGTGAGATTCCATGTATAGTATTTACATCATACAGTATATAGCAGCAAAATCAATCCACATATGCCATTACTTTACAAGAATACAAACACAATGCAGATATAGTTCATAAATTGACTAAAATGGGATTAACATCTAAGTGATGCTCTACTGTGTCATAACGGTGGAATGTGAGTTAATTTCTCCAACTCCCAACTCATCTAAAAAATATTGGCAGAATAAAAAGAATAAAATTCTATCACTTGTAGCTACATGGATGGATCTGGAGGTCTTTGTTAATGAAATAAGTCAGGCACAGAAAGACAGTGCTGCATGATCTCTCTCATGTGGAATCCAAAAGAGCAGATCTCATAGGCATTGAGAGTGGAATGGCGGTTGCCAGGGTTTGGGGAGTGGGGGAATAGAAAGGATAACAGGAAAGACTGGTCATCACATACTAACTTGCAGTTAGGAGCAAGACACTTATGCATTATTGCACAGTAGGATCACAATTAAGTTTTATCCCTTTCGAAGAGCTGGAACAAAGGATTTTTAAAGTTTTCAGCATAAAGAAATGTGTTTGAGGAGGAAAATATGTTTACCCTGATTTAAACATGACACGATGCATGCATGTATGGAACTACTTAATGGTACTTCATTAATGTGAAGTTTTTTATGTTTTTACGTATTGGTTAAATTTTAGTAGTTACTTCAGAGGCAGAAAAAAAACAATGATAGAGCTCAAAGAGAAAATAAGACTTAATCAATACTCAGTAATGCTCTATTCTGCTTAGTGTTTATCAGTCCTTCTACCATAAAGGGGGGTCCAAAGGGATCCTTCCCTGGGTGAATATATCAAAGGAATTAGGGGATGCTGGTTGATAGGGAATTTAAATTACCAAAGAATATCACATCAGACAAGACCTATATTTCCATAAAACATACCTTGCTTAAACAAAAAAAAATTTTAAACTTTTCTGTGATGCCTTTTCTCTTAAATGGGGAAAATCAGCTGCTTCTTTTTTGACTCTCTGGGATGGTAGAAGATGTGCTGATGAAAACCAAGAATACAGATGTCCTCCTGCCTGCTCTTTTATTACTACTAAAATCCTGGCAACCCTGGCCTGTCTCTTAACCCTCTTGAACCTTATTTGTAAAAAGTTGTTTTCTCATAGGTTTGTTGTGAAAATTGAAAGAGACTGTCATCACGAATTGTCAAACACAATCTAAGTACCTGGTGCATTCACTTTTCTTCTTAGTTGTGGTTTGTGTTCGTGCACACACACACACAAAATGTGTGATGTTGAGCCTGCTGTCCACACTTTGCTTGTCATTGGTGGGAAAAGTGCCATATAATCATTCCTTTGTCAATTCAGGGAGTGTGGAGAGATTAAGCATACCAGGGAAAGTTTGCAATCAGTCTTGAGAAAAAAATTAGCAGACTAGAATTCTGTACCCAAAAAAGTTAATAGAAAGTGAAGGAGGAATGAAGACTTTTTCAGACAAAAATAATTTTAAAAGAGTTGGAGGACTTGTCTCCAGTAGACCTGCCTTTCAGGAACAGTAAAAGAACATCATTAGGGAGGAGGAAAATGACTTGGTTCAGAAACTCAGATCTCATCAAGAAAGGAAAAGCTTTGGAAAATAAAGGGGAATGTAAAATCTTCTTTCTTACTAAAAGATCAGTTCATATAATTTTGTTCAAAATAATAGTATCAGAATGTATTCAATTGTGTATCCTTATTTATTTCTGTGTGCTTATATATAAGTAAAATCAATGACAGCAATGATAATAGAGAAGGAGGTAGTAGGATTAATTTGTTACTAAAAGGTACTCTGGCTGCCTGTGAAGAGGTGCAGTGTTATTTGAAAGCAGCCTCAGACTCAAATTAGTTGTAAATGTGCATTTGCCAATTCCAAGGCAACAACTGAAAAAGTTTTTTTTAAAAAGTATATAGCTGATACACTGAGAAAATGGAATTATATAAATGCTCAATTAAAATTACAGAAGGCATGAACTGAAAGACAAAAATTAAAGAACAAGGGTGAAAAATAGAAAACATTAAAAAATACAGTAAATATTAATGCATTTATAGCAATAATCACTTGATCATTTAATGCTGTAAATGCCCCAATTAAAAGACAGAGTTTGTGATTTAATATGAATCAAAAAAGAAGACCCAACTAGAGGTTGTCTATAAGAAATCTGCTCTAAGTATTAAAAAAAATAGAGATTAAAGGTAAATGGATGGAGAAAGATATACCATGCTAACCCCAATTAAAAGAACACAAGAATAGCCGTATTAATGTCAAATGGAACAGCTCTGCAAGAAAAGTTACAGGGATTAAAAAAGCATCACAGTTATCCATGAAGACATGATCTTTAACATGTTGCATCTAGCAATAGAAAATAAAAATTAAAAAGTGAAATGTAATAGGAGTGCAAAAAAGAATAAATGAATCCACTGATAGTTGGAAATTTCAATGCCTGTCTTTCAAAAGTAAGAGTATTAGTGAAGACATACTCAATTTCAACTGTATCATTAATAGGATATAATGAATATCTATAGACTACATCCAACAGTATCATAATCCACATTCTTCTGAAGTTAACAAGGAACTTTCACTAAGCTAGGCCATGTTTTTAGGGCATAAAACACACCGTAACAAATTAAAATTAATATAAATCATATAACTACTGTTCTCATGCCACAGTAGAATTAAACTATAAGCCAGTAACAGTAATATCAAAATGAACCCAACTATTGTGTATAACTATAAAACACTAATGAAAGCATTAAAGAGAAATTTAATCTTTTTCTCTTTGATTTGTGGTATAGTGTGACTTAGAATTCTTCCCTATTAGATATATATCTGTTTGAAAATTTAAAAGTGTGTGTTCTGTTTGTCTCTTGGATTATTTCTGATCAGTCTTGGGTTGATATTCTGTTCTGTTAGTTATTTACATCTTTGGTTAGGATAACTTCCTGGCCTCCTTTTTCACTAAATTCTTTTGCATATTCTTGGCTTTATTTCCTATCATGAGTTTTAGATTGACATATTCCACGTAAAAGGTGTTGATATTTTGCTTCAGGTTACCTTGCTTGCTATTTTTAAAACATTAAATGACTGAACCCCCTAATATGATAAATATATGAATTTACTATAATATTATTCAATTTTATTCCAGTTTCTTAATTAAAAATTCATTTTTCTTCATATTAAGTTCTTTTCAATCTTTTAAGAAGTCTATTCCTTAGCTATAGTAGAGTTCTTGTGTCTGTTGTAAATGGCATTTCAAAATATATCTTTTGAATTATTATAGTTAAGAAATGTGACTTTTATACATTGAACTTGCATCACCATCTCGTGGATTGCTCTTGTGAATAAAAAGCATTTTGCTCTTGACTTCAGTATCTGAGGAGTAGAAACTGACTGCAGATCAAGTCTCCACAGTGGAGAACCTTTGCTTGGCAGAAATGAATATGAAATACAAACACAGAACCATTATTTCCGTGCAACCAAATAGTTTATCTGTATCTTCAGGTCACCTGTATATACTTTGCTCCTTAAAATTAAACACTTTCTAATAAGCACCAGCTTCAATAGCAGTGATTATAGTAAATTATTTTGTTAGTAGTTTCATTATGAATAAAGAAAAGCTAGCAGAGAATACCATTTTTCTATTTTTCAAAATTATTTTTCTCTCCAATTGTTTGTAAATTACTAAATTCATTTTCTTGAAAAATTGGTATAAACTCGAAGCTAATAAAGTAAAATCTTACTTATATCTTCTGAACTTTTAAAATCTTTTTAAAAATTACTCCTTACTGTGCATCTCATTTCTTTGTCTACAAAATATGATTAATGACACTAATCTGGGGACAATTTATAGCAAAGATGTAAGAGAGCAGAATCTGAAATGTAATTTTTGCCCCTTATCAAAGAAACCATGTATAATAAAAGGCTGCATTATTCAGTCACTGAGCATCCCAAGTGCCTAGTGTTATTGGAGCTGGGGGTACGCTGCAGAAAGTGAAATAGTTCACTCCATGAGTCTACTTTTTTTTTAATTCATTGTTTGGAGAGAAAGCGAGACCGACTAAATCAGGTGTCTTAAAACCACCTTCATTGTTTTCCACCCACCACATTTGCAAATGCTTTACTCTAGGCCCTGCCTAATTATGTTTTGGGTTCCTGCACTTTTTTAATCTAGCTGATATAATGAGCATATTTCCAAATGCTGAATGCTAAGTAAAGCCTACTTTCTTGCCCTTGGAAAAGTTCTATTGTATTTGGTGGCCCCGTTTTTCAGCTCCCATCATTTTTCTGTGTGTAGCACAGGCTACCAGCTGAGCTGTCAAAAAGCATATCTGAGCAAAGAGATAATCTCAGTCCATTTGATGCCCATTGCTATCAGCCTTTATTAAGCAAACACATGAAAGCTAACCCTGAACATGAAACAAATACACTTAGTCATATTCATTAGATAAAGAGGAAAGATGAATCTGCATCTGGTTTTAGAACTTTGCTTACCTCCATACGAGAGAACCCTCTAGATATATTTATTTTTTCAATAGAATCTTAAAAAAAAAGCACAACCATTGGTTTACCATCTTCTTCTGATTTCTGGACTTCAGAACAGCCAAATCTCTTCAAATTTAAAACTTAGAGCTTGATTCATTTCAATTTAGAATTTAGATCTTCATTTTCTTTATACCCAACTAAAGCCAAATATTGCCTATCATGCTGTTTGCATGCTTTAAGATCCTTGTAACAAATAAAGGCTATCACAATAACAAGCACAAAGTGAGTCCCTTTGAGGACCTAGACTAGATTTTACCATCAAATACGTTTAGTAAATATCTGTTTGGCAAAATGCAAGTTTGTGGAAAAGGCAAATGATCCACCAAAGACATTGTGGTAGCCAATTCAAATAATTGTGAAGACATCTAATTGGTGCATACTAATTGAACAAGACAGTGAGTTTTGCTGTTGTTTATTTGAATGTACATAGAAACAATTTCAAAGAAGTGAAAAGAAAAAAGTTTAGTTATCACCAATGGATTGTACATGTCAAGGGACAAATGGATCATGGGTCAACTTTTCTCATTTTCCAAAAGAATAAAAGCAGAAGACCAAAGGGATAGCCATTTACATTTACCTTGGTTTAAGCTCTTCATTTGATTTGATTGTTTTTTTGTTTTTCATAAAAGTAGACATCTAGAAGTGAATGCTTCCCCAGTGAAGTCACCACCAGGTATCTCCCTCAGCTCCCGTTAGTGCTCTGCCCAAGTTAAATGCCAACTTTAAGAAGAGGACAAGCAAAAATCATCAAGTTGGCTTAAATTTTCTGCTTTCAAATCACCAAGTGGAAAAAGATGTTATGTGATTCTATACTTGTGTTTTGCTGGAAGATAAATATTTTTTTTTGTTGTTTTTAGGTGTACATGACAAGTAGATTGTATTTTGATATATTATATATACTTGAAACATAACTTATTCCAATTAGGATTCCATGCTTGTGGTTGTACATGATGTGGAGTTTCACTGATTTTGTATTCATATATGAATGTGGGAAAGTTATGTCCTATTCCTGTTTTTCCTGTCCCCATCTTTCCCCTTTCTTTCATTCCCCTTCATCTAATCCAATGAACTTCTATTCTATTCTTGCCTTCCTCTGCCCTTATTGTGTGTTAGTATCCACCTATCAGAGAGAATATTTCAGCCTTTGGTTTTTTGAGATTGGCTTATTTCACTTAGCATGATAGTCTCAGTCCCATACATTTACCTGCAAATGCCATAAATTCATTCTTCTTTATGGCTGAGTAATATTCCATTCCGCATACTACAATTTCTTTATCCATTTATCTGTTAATGGTTGGTTCCATAGATTGGCTCTTGAGAATTGTGCTGCTATAAATATTGATGTGGCTGTGTCACTGTAGTATGCTGATTTTAAGTCCTTTGGGTATGTTCAAAGGATAGGGTAACTGGGTCAAATGGTGGTTCTGTTCCAAGTTTTCTGAGAAATCTCCATACTGCTTTCCAGAGTGGTTGCAACAATTTGTAGTCCCACCAACAGTGTATGGGTGAACCTTTTCCCCTATATCCTCACCAGCATTTATTGTTCCTTCTGTTCTTGATAATTGCCATTCTGACTGGAGTGAGAGGAATCTCAGTATAGTTTTAATTTGCACGTCTCTAATTGCTACAGATATTGAAAATTTCTTCATATATTTGTTGACCTATTTATTTGGTGACATATATCATTTCTTCTGTGAAGTGCCTGTTCAGTTCCTTTGCCCATTTATTGATTGGGTTATTTTTGTTGTTGTTGTTGTTTTTGGTGTTAAGCTTTTTGAATTCTTTGTGTATCATGGAGATTAATGTTCTGTCTGAGGTGCTGGTGGCAAAGAGTTTCTGGAAGAGGGATATTTTTTAAATAAATTTTTAGATTTACAGGAAATACAATCATTAGAATTCTCTACCACGTAAGATAAAGACAACATCAATTATATTCAAACTTCATTGTTTCAGCCCTGCAAAGTCCCATGTAAAAGAAATCAGAACTGTACTTTTGCAAACTCCTTTAAAGAAAATATGGACTAGAGAAATCAGTAGCCTTAGTCCTTACAGGGGCCTCCCATGTAAGGCCTTCCAAATCAGGAGGCTTTAAGGATGATTCAGTGGAGCCCTACTCTTCAGACTGTAGTGAGATTACATCCTCAGCAAAATCAGTGCCTTTTCAAAATGCACAGAGCATCACCATGTGCTCAGGATTTTTCCTATGGTATGTTCTACAGAAGTGAATCCCTGCCTCTGTCCCTGCCTCAAGGTGAAAATGCTCAGTGGGCTGACCAGCCATGAACAGGTTAGAGGGCAGTACTTGACAGGGAAGACATTAGACATGTGCGTTAAGAAAAATCCATGAATCCAGGAGTGAAAATCACAGGGAACCTTATCATCAGAGCAGGCAAGGATCTGGATAATGGGAACTAGAGTGTCCAGTCTTCCCTAACCCATAGACAATTGTTACCCTTCAAGGGATACACAAAATCGTGGGGAACCTTATCTAATCAGAGAAGCATCTGTAAAATGGGAACTGTAATATCCAGTCTCCCCATGTCATGGGAAATTATAACCTCTTAAGGAAGCTACTGCCTCAAGACCATGTCACAGGTATTCCTGTGACCAGGTCATTACCTAAACCATGTCACCAGATAAACCATGTCACAACCACCCCCTGTGACTAAATCAGCAGGATCCCCACATAGAAAATTTGTTGAGGACTATATTAAGGTGTAATTAATCATGCAAGGGAATGTGAGAGAATGGGATAAGAAGAAAGGGACTCAAAACCCTAAAAACCCCCAACGCTGTAAGGTAGCCACTCTGAGGCTATTGGATCAGTCATCCTGAGCATCTGTAACTTCCATCTTTCCTAAATAAACTGCCTTCTATAGTGTGAGACTCCCCTGAAATCCTATCCTTCCCATGAGATGGTCAGAGCTGGTGGCTGCAGATTCCCGTGGTAGCTCTGGCTCTGGGGGTCTCCTCCTCTGCAACCCTAATATCCTACTGAGAGACAGACAGGCTAACCTACATGCAGGGAGTGTGCAGTGGGCTGCAACAGGAACCACAGACAGGTACTGTTGGGGTAGACTTCTGGGGCACCCCAATTCATTCCTAAGGAGTCAGGAAAGTTCCATAAAAACTGGAAAACAGAAGCCAAAAAGTTATTGAAGACAATAGAGGAGACTAAGTCATCCAGATCAATAACTGTACTAAATCACTGATTTCTGGGTATTTTTTTTAACTTTATCTAAATTTCACCTTGTTCTTAGATGTCCATAAGTGGACCTAGAATGCTTACACTTAGTTGACAAAAACCATAGTAAACAGGTGGCTCTCTCACCCATCCTTTATGTGTACTAGTGCTGAACTTCAAATGCAGGTGGGAATTTTCACTACTGTTTTTTTTCTTCATTTCATTTAATTTTTGTTGTCATTCACTAAGAGAGCAACAATAACACAAAATGCTGCCATCTACTAGATCTGTTAGCATGCTGTAAATCGCCTACATTTACAATTTTTAAGTACATTTCTTATAAAGAAATGAGCATTAAAACTACCCGAACGACTTAAATGACTACTGTTTTGAAATTCATGGTAAAGAAGCAATGTTTCAAAGAAATACCACAGCTCCTAGTACAGTTAAAGAAAAATATGGTCAAATACGTTGAAATTGAGAGGAAGACAGGTCAGAAAGAACATATTGTAATGCATTTCCTTCAAAAAAGGAATTCATTATAAAAATGTGCACAGTACTGGGTGTGGGGGCACATGCCTACAATCCCAGCAACTTGGGAGGCTGAGGCAGGAAGATTTCAAGCCCAGGCCAGCTTCGGCAACTTAACCAGACCATGTCTACAAATAAAAAGGGCTGGGATGTAGCCCAGTGGTAAGGTACTCCTGGGTTGCAGGGTGGCAGTGCAACAGAACCAATTTGGAATTTGGGATCACAGTTCTGGCATATAGATATGAAAGAAAAAACAAAATAATAGAAAACACCATAGTACCTAATATTGAAGTCTGGCTAGAAATAAGAGCAAATGAATACCACCAAAGTGTAAAGTAAGTCTGCTCATCTTCTTTTTTGATTTTTAAATTTATTTTTAATTTGCATATAATTGAATATATTTATGGAAGTACAGCATCTATTTTAACATGTGTGTGCAACATATAGTGATCGGATTAGGGCAGTTGGTAATATCCACCACCTCAAACATCCATCCTTTCAGTTTGGTAATCTCAATGGAAAGGAAGGTTGTTTCTGAACTTGTGTAAAATCACTTCAGCTATCAGTGAATTAACAAAATGTAATTTTGCAGCTTGAAAGTGAGTGTTACTATATATTAGTCATTAAATTTTTTTGTTACAAACTACATAAAATGAAATCTGCATTGTCAGTAGTTCTATTAGTGCATGTTTATTTTTATAAGTGAGTATGTTTTTTAACAGAAATGCATGTCCATATATTTCTTGAAATATTTCCTGTTGCTTATAACGTATGCATAACCTTAATTAAGATTATACTTAGAGATACAGTATCCAACAGACGGTGCAGAATTGCTGGCTGTACTTGACTTGCAAAGTCATAAGTCACAGCAGGATGTTCTACAGTTAATACTAAATTTTTTGAAATAGTTAATAGTTAAGGTATAACATATAACCTGTTCTAACACATGGCAATTCTTTTTTTAAATGATTAAAATAAGTAGATTATTTGAAAGAGGACTAAAATAAAACATCTACTTTTAATAGAAAGGTAAGGAAATATGAAAACAATTTAAATAAGAGAGTGATTGGCAAATTTACCCTCAAACCAGATGATCCTCCCTTTCCTTAATTATGAACATGGCAAAAGAATAGAATGGCTCTCCTTTTGATTGGAGCTGCATCACTGCTCATCTGCTGATTAGACAACCTGCTTCTTCCTAATTTATCACTTTAACATTACAGTTAGTATAAATGAAATGACTGGGCTGCAAAACACTGAAATACCATTATAAATGGTACTGACCAGCTCACAGAAGTGCCAGTGTAAGCAACGGCCTGGCCTTCCATTTATCACCATTTGTTTGGACAGCACCACATTCATTTCATTTATCACTTGATCCCTTTCTATTATTTCTTTCGTGGGATGGTGTCTAATCAGCATTATTTATTTCAAATTGTATTTACTTGAAGGTTTTAAAATGTTCTTTAACAAGGGCACAATTGCTATACTCATTTAGGGAAACACCCAGCCCCACAAGACAAAAGTTCATATTCTGATTGCCATAAACGAAGTGAATTATTAGAAGCAACTCTAAGGAAAGATGAATTTTCATTCATATATGACTTTTTAGAATGTGTGCATACCAAAATGGCACTCATTAACATGAATGAGACTAATGGGATGTGATAGTTGACTTAATTAGTAAACAATGAAAGGTTAGTAATCCCAGCACTTGGGAGGCTGAGGCAGAAGGATCGCGAGTTCAAAGCCAGCCTCAGCAACTTAGCGAGGTCCTAAGCAACTCAGTGAGACCCTGTCTCTAAATAAAATACAAAATGGGGCTGGGGATGTGGCTCAGTGGTCGAGTGCCCCTGGGTTCAATCCCCAGTACCGAAAAAAAAAAAAAAAAAAAAAAACAATGAAAGGTTAAAGGAAGACTCTTATGGTCCAGTGGGAAATGTAGCAAATGAAGAGTTAAGGATTGCAAGTCCAGTAGGGGATAAATCAAGAACTCTGGCGTCCTGTCAGTGAACCCATTGCTGAGGATTGGAGGTTACCAACATTTTATCCACTGCCAGAAGAGAACATTGCTGTCTCTATTTCTTAAGGGGCAGCCAGTGTTCAAATTTTAAAATTTTCTCTTAAAAACTGGAGACAGAAATAATCCTCACATTTTACATGATAGGAAATGTCTGAAATTCTTGAATAAAATGTCTGTTTTTGCACCTTTTCTGCCTCTGCTATCTATGATGCATTTCTGCTAACAGGGCATGCTTCTCCTTTTGCTATGAAGGTCTAGTTGCAGTGGTGCTTAATTTTATCTGCTCAGGTATCACAGGCAAAGTAAATACTGATGAAAACCAACTAGGTGAAATTTGAAGATGGGCTAGGATGCAGAGAAAAAAAAAAAAAACAGATTCAAACTCAAATTCATTCTCTGGCACAAAGTTCAGCAGCCTGTGTAAATCTCTGTAGAACAAGGGGATTTGTCTAAACAAGTGTTTTCCACTTTAGTAAGTTTTAGTTGGTTTTATTATATTCACAAATGTCAAAACAACACACACTAATATACCAGGCTCTCTTCTAAGAATGTTAAATATGTTAGCTCATTTGATGTTCACATCAATAGAGGGCTGTTGGTACCAGAATTTCCCTCTTAATCAGATGCAAGAAATTAAAGGCATCTTAAATAAGGATTAGAATAGCTTCTGCAGCCATTGTGGGGTACACAATTCCTGAGCAGGAGGCCACAAAGAGAATGTGATTGAAATTTAAAGCCAGCAAGTCCTGAGTTTGGACTGAACGAACGTAGTTCAGGACCTGACCAAACACAAGAGAAGATTCAGACTCTCAGCCACAGACTTCGGTAGTTGATGCCAACAGAATTGTCACCACAAGACAATCAAGGGATGTTGCAGAAGAAGCCAGAGGCACACAATTGCAGCATGAGGTCACAGTGCTTGAATTCTAGGACCATGTCTTCACACCAGTCTGAAGGCCTCCATGCAAATCTATCACCCAGATGTATCTTGAAGAAGATAGAAGCATATGAAATGCTGAACCTTGACCCAAACACATTGTTGCTTGAATGAAATGACTTCAACCAGAAGTTATAGGGTCATTTAGTCAGCAAGTTTCTTGCTTTCCTTGCATTTTTCCAGTCCTCGGAGGGTGAGGCTTTCGAGGAAGACTAATAGGTCAGTAGCAGAAAATAAACTCCTTTATTTGCACATATAATTTGTAGCCTAAAATTTGACCTCATTGTTCCTTTTCCTTTATTCTTCCTTTCCTTCCTTCATTGACTACTTCTCTTAACCTTCCTTTCATCCATTCCTTTATTAAACAAAGAGTTAATGAGTTCCTCCCCCATGTGTGGTGCTTTAACAGGTGTGTGGAATGAGAAGACACAATTACAGGTCCCACTTGTAGAAATATGGTATAGTGAAGGAGAAAAATATGTAAATAAATTGCTATATTACAGAATGATGAATACAGACACAAGTGTGTGCATGGTATTGAAGTGAAATGATTACAGGGGCTGTAATCATTCCTTTGTGAGGTACAGCTTGGAGACTGAAAATTTGTTTTCTTTCTTTTTTCTTTTTTTTTAAATTTTGATTCATTGTACACAAATGGGGTACAACCATCGTTTCTCTGGTTGTACACAAAGTAGAGTCACACCATGCAATCATACATGTACACAGGGCAATGATTTCCATCTCATTCTGTTATTATTCTTACCTTCCCCCTACCCCCTCCCCACCCTTCATTTACCTCTGCACAGTCCAGCCTTCCTCCATTCTTCTCTGACCTCCACCCCACCCCCGTTATGTATCATCATCCACTTATCAGAGAAATTATTCAGCCTTTGGTTTTTGGGGATTGGCTTATTTCACTTAGCATGATATTCTCCAACTCCATCCATTTACTTGCAAATGCCATAATTTTATTCTTCTTTATGGCTGAGAAATATTCCATTGTGTATATATACCATAGTTTCTTTATCCATTCATCTATTGAAGGGCATCTGGGTTGGTTGCACAATCTAGCTATTGTGAATTGAGCTGCTATAAACATTGATGTAGCTGCATCACTGTAATATGCTGATTTTAAGTCCTTTGGGTATAGGCTAAGGGTGGAGGATAGCTGGATCAAATGGTGGTTCCATTCCAATTTTTCTAAGTAATCTCCGTACTGCACCTAATAGAAGAAAAAGTAGGTCCAGATCTTCTTCATGTCAGCTTAGGACCAGATTTCCTTAACATGACTCCCAAAGCACAAGAAATAAAAGCAGGAATCAATAATTGGGATAAATTCAAACTAAATGCTTTTTCTCAGCAAAGGAAACAATCAACAATGTGAAGAGAGAGCCTGCAGAGTGGGAGAAAAATCTTTGCCACACATACTTCAGATTGAGAATGGTTTTGTCAAGCAAATAACAGGATCTGTAGAGAATATGATCATCTATGTAGGAAAATCCCAAAGAATCACCAACACTCCAGTAAGGAGAGAAGTGATTGAGACAAGTCATGGGCTATCTAGATAATATCCAAATGATATTTGTATACCTGTGAATCAGAGTTGGGGGTTTGGAACTTATGGTTTGAAACACTAGATCCTTAGAATAGAACCAAACAACTAACAAAATACATGCAGAATCTGTGTGCTAAAAACTATAGAATAGTAATGAAAGAAATCAAAATTGTGTACAAATGGAGACTTAGACTACATCCATGGATTGGAATAATGTCACTTCTCCCCAATTTCATCTAGAGAATCAACTCAATAGTAAAAGACATTCAGCAAGTGGTTTTTTTTTTTTTTTTTTTGGAAGCTGTTTTGCAAGCTGTTTCCAGAATTTACGTGGAAAGGAAAAAGAACTAGAATAGCTAAAATTGTTCTAAAAGGAACAGAATCAGAGGACTCAATACTGCTTAGAGGCAGGAGCTGCATTCGTTACCCTACTTTAAGACTTACTAGAAGGTACAATGATGAAAACAGAGTAGTTCTAGCAAAAGGTAAACATGTCAACATGTCTAGAAAATGGAATGGAGAAGCTAGAAATGAACCCATACAAATATGTTCCTCTGACTTTTGACAGAGGCAGTTCTTTTTTTTTTTTTTTTTTTTTTTTTTTTTGGCGTCCCTGGGTGGGCACGAACAGAGGCAGTTCTTTAAGTGAACTTCTTCTGTAGTACTTTAAATGAAGTAAGACCAATTAGATATCCAAATGTCAAAAAATAAGCTTTGATGCAAATCGCACAGAGTATGCAAAAATTAACTCAGAATTTATTGTAGACCTAAATATGTGGCATAACACTATAAAACTCCCAAGTAGGATAAAAGTTTTTGTGGTTTTGGATTTGATGATGAATTTTTAGACACTACTCCAAAACCACAAATATCAACTACATCAGAATTAGAAGAATTGTCCTGTGAAAGACCCTGGTGGTAAGAGAATGAAAAGACAAGTCACAGACAGAAAACATTAGCAACTTATCTAACCTTTAATGGACTTTGTAGCCATAATATATACAAAATCCTTAAAACTCAATGAAAAATAAACTGATAAATAATAGGCAAAAGATCTGAACAGACACTTCACTAAGGAAAATACAGAAATGAAAAAAAAGCAAAGAAAAGGTGTTCAATATTACATCTTTAGGGAAGAATAAATTTAAATTATGAGATAATACTACACACCTATTAGAATGGCTTACCATTTAAAAAAAATGGAACTGAAAATACCAAATTCTGGTGAGAATACAGAGCAGTAAGAATGCTCTTTCACTTCTGTTGGAAAGCTAAATAGTAAATGTGTTCCAAAAAATGGAACACATTTGGCAGGTTCTTCGGATTTTGAACATACAGTGGTCCTAACTTATAGGTATTTGCCTGAGTGAAATGAAAATTCATATTCACATATAGCCTGAACATAAATTTTTATAGCAGTATCTTTCATAGCTTCAAAGGAACATGCCCTTTAACTAGTGAGTGGATAAACAAAGTAGTATAGCTACAGAATGGAATATTATTTAACAACACAAAGGGAAATTTTTGATTCATTCAGCACCATGATTGACTCTTGGATTCATCTTTCTAAGTGAAATAAACCAGACTTCAAAGGCAACATAATGTATTATTTCATTTATAAGGAAATTTTGGAAAAGGCAAAACTAGGTAAGCGAAAAACAGTTGCAACAATTTCATCTTATGTTGATGTGCAGTTTTGCCCCACCTATTATTCCTCCTTAGAGAATTTGGATGACATGTAAGACCCAATCCTGGGCTTACTTTTTTTTAAAGTTTTTTTATTTGTTCTAATTAATTATACATGACAGTAGAATGCATTTTGACACATTATACATAAGCAGAGTATAACTTATAGATCATTAATTGTATATCCTGCTACTTTACTGAATTCATTATGAGTTCCAGAAGTTTTCTGGTGGAATTTTTAGGGTCTTCTAAATAGGGAATCATGTCATCAGCAAATAGGGATAGTTTGAGTTTTTCTTTTCCTATTCGTATTTCTCTAATTTCTTTGGTCTGTCTAATTGCTCTGGCTAGAGTTTCAAGGACAATGTTGAATAGAAGTGGAAAAAGAGGGCATCCCTGCCTTGTTCCAGTTCTCCGGGGGTAAATAAAATACTTGGGAATCAGTTTAACAAAAGAAGTGAAAGACCTCTACAATGAGAACTACAGAACACTTAAAGAAATTAAAGAGAATCTGAGAAGATGGAAAGATCTCCCATGTTCTTGGATACGCAGAATTAATATTGTCAAAATGGCCACACTACCGAAAGTGCTATACAAATTCAATGCAATTCCAATTAAAATCCCAATGACGGACCTCATAGAAATAGAGCAAGCAATCATGAAATTCATTTGGAGGAATAAGAGACCCAGAATAGCTAAAGCAGTTCTTAGCAAGAAGAGCAAAGCAGGGGGTATCACAATACCCGACCTCCAATATACTACAGAGCAATAGTAACAAAAATAGTATGGTATTGGCACCAAAATAGACAAGTAGATCAATGGTACAGAATAGAGGACACAGAGACAAACCCACATAAAAACACATATCTCATACTTGACAAAGGAGCCAAAAACATACAATGGAGAAAAGACAGCCTCTTCAACAAATGGTGCTGGGAAAACTGGAAATCCATATGCAGCAAAATGAAACTAAACCCATATCTCTCACCCTGTACAAAACTCAACTCAAAATGGATCAAGGACCTAGGAATTAGACCAGAGACCCTGCACCTAATAGAAGAGAAAATAGGTCCAAATCTTCATCATGTTGGCCTAGGACCAGATTTCCTTAACATGACCCCCAAAGCACAAGAAATAAAAGCAGAAATCAATGATTGGGATAGAGTCAAACTAAAAAGCTTTTTCTCAGCAAAGGAAACAATCAGTAATGTGAAGAGAGAGCCTTCAGAGTGGGAGAAAATCTTTGCCACACACACTTCAGATAGAGCACTAATCTCCAGAATCTACAAAGTACTCAGAAATCTTTACACCAAGAACACTAATAACCCAATCAATAAGTGGGCCAAGGAAATGAACAGACACTTTACAGAAGAAGATTTACAAGCAATCAGCAGATTTATGAAAAAATGTTCAACATCCCTCATTATAAGAGAAATGCAAATCAAAACCACCTGAAGATTTCATCTTACCCCAATTAGAATGTCTTTTATTAAGAATACAGGCAACAACAGGTGTTGGCGAGGATGTGGGGAAAAGGGTACACTCATACATTGCAGGTGGGAGTGCAAGTTGGCGCAGCCACTCTGGAAAGCAGTGTGGAGATTCCTTAGAAAACTTGGAATGGATCCACCATTTGACCCTGCTATCCCACTCCTTGGCTTATACCCAAAGGACTTAAAATCAGATTGCTACAGTGATGCAGCCACATCAATGTTCATAGCTGCTCAATTCACAATCGCTAGATTGTGAAACCAACCTAGATGTCCTTCAATAGATGAATGGATAAAGAAACTGTGGTATATACACACAATGGAATGTTACTCAGCCATAAAGAAGAATAAAATTATGGCATTTGTAGGTAAATGGATGATGTTGGAGACTGTCATGCTAAGAGAGATTAGCCAATCCCAAAAATCCAAAGGCCTAATGATCTCTGATAAATGAATGATGATGCATAGTGCATGATGGAAGGGAGGCAAGAATGGAGGAAGGATAGTTAGCATAGAGGGAAGGGAGGGGTGGGGTCGGGATGGGAGGGCAAGAATAATAACAATGAGACAGACATCATTGCCCTGTGTACATGTATGAATGCACAGATGGTGTGACTCTACTTTGTGTACAACCAGAGAAACAATAGCTGTTCTCTATTTGTGTTCAGTGGATCAAAATTAAATGAATAAAAAATAAAATAAAATAAAATAGTTTATTTTAAAAAAAAACTTATAGATCATCTTCTATATATGTCCTTTCCTTTTGTTTCGCACTGCCATACAATTTACAGTTGCTATTTTTATTTTTGGTACTTGGGTTTGAACCCAAAGATGCTTTAACACTGAGCTACATCCCAGCCCTATATATTTTTTATTTTAAGACAGAGTCTCACCAAGTTGCTTAGGGCCTCACTAAATTGCTGAGTCTGGCCTGGAACTTTAGATTCTCCTGCCTCAGCCTCCTGAGTCTCTGAGATTACAGGTGCACCACCACCTCTGGCCACAGTATGTTAATGTTAATGGCACTGCTTCTCCTCCCTTTTAGGGCTTACTTGTGAGGGGACTTGATCTTTGGCTGTGACATAGTCTTAAAAGCATCCTATCCATTTGCTTTCCTCTTGGTTGGTACATCCCCTTGAGGCACATACTCCTGAAATAGCCTCATTCTACTTATAAATCAATCTCTTTCCTATAAGAAAAACACAAAACCAAGTTTTATAATACAGTTTTTTCTTATAAAGGTCAGCATCTGGCCTTTTGAATAGTATAGCAATAATTTTCTTCTTTTTGGAGTAAAAAACATTCTTCATAGGAACAGTGCAAGCAGTAGACCTGTAAAACTCTCAGACAGGAGGAAAAGTATCAGAGGAAAGATGAAGTGCAAACTCATAAAGCATAGAACTCTTGTTCCATAAAAAACTAGAAAAGTATCATTAATGTTGCAAATTACTGTAAGAGTAATTATCCCCAGGATGTTCTAGGAGTGTTACATCTTGATTGCAAAGGACTGATATAATGTGATAAAGAGATAAAAGTGTCAGCACTCAAATGTTTGAGAGGGGGATAAAGGTTGGATCATAGACTGAAACTACCTGCACAGATAAGTTCTGTGACAGTGTGATGAAATTGTGGATGTTTGGGATGTGCATGTGATATGAGCATTTGAATGCATGGCACAAGTGACCTTGGGGGTTTCTTTATTAGAAGGAAAAGAAGCTTAAAAATTTCCTTTCAGATATTACCCTTATCTACTTTTTTCAAAGTCATATATATGTGACTTAGTGACTTAGTATAAATGTGATGTTCTGATTGGACAAATGTGATATGGATGTAGAGATTAATCATCAATGCCAGGGATATTGAAACATAGTGACCTCAGGCTATCAGGGGACCCACTGGATCTTCCCCTCAGATAGTTGGGACAGCAAGCTATACTCTGTAAAATGAGTGGCTTCCAAAATACTTACACACCAATCTAGGTTAGGAAGGAAGTGAGACTCCTGGATTGATTGTGTGGCATGAAAGTACACAAGCTTATGCTAGCATCTCATTTAAACTAAGTTGTACTGGGAGAGCTGTTGAATTAAAAAAAAATAGCTAACTTTTGAGCACATTCATATCTTGATAATGTTTTCCCAATTCCTAAACCATTTTCTGTCTGTAAATTAGGGAAGCCAAGCTTATGACTTCTGCTATAAGGCAAATCAATTACTCATTAATTTCTACTGACCTAAAAGGATTCATAATACCAGGAAGCACAACTTTTTGTTTTTGAAAGACATAGGTACGTGGATTCCACATTTCTAAAATGTGTGGCTTCACTTGGCTCATGAGTATTTCTGGCCTTGGCATTACAACTGAGTAAGTTCTATTGAAATTAGAACCAAGCTTTATCACAGGACTGTTCAGTAGTGGTGCCTTATATTCTATTGCTTTATAAACTAAGGTGGCGTTTTCTGTTCTTAAGCCTAGGCTATTTATTCTAGGAATATTCCAAATAAGAATTAATATTTTTATGAAGCCTTAGGCCTTGTGTACAACACTTTCACATATTTTCTCCTTGGATTCTCTAGATAGCATTAGGCAATTTGATGGTATTTATATTGCAGATGAGGAAACTACAGCGTCCAAAAATAATTCACCCAAATAACTTGTACAATAACAATAATCTAAATAGGACTGGGGTTCGAGCCCAGGTCATCTGACTCCAGCACCCAAGCTCTTTCTTGCATGCTAAGCTGCGACACTGTAGTTTGTTCTATGTGAGGGTACAGGGGACGACAGCTCTAAACTGTGCCGCGCCCTGAGTTGTTGGAGAACCAGTAGTCTAAATAGTAAGTGGTTGGAATACAGGATGAGCTGCTGAAAGAGAATGAATTCTGATTTGGATGTGAGGACTGTTTATGAGGAAATGTTCAGTTGCCATTGGAGGTAAGGATCTGAGGGACTGGATAGAAATCTGGGCTGGGATGTGATTTGGAAATCTGGCTGTGGCTGCTAATGAAAACGATCGGGGTGAAAGACTCCTGTCTTGACAAGGATATAGCTGCAACCTGAATTCTGGCAGGAATGATGTTCCAACGAAAGGGCAGCTAGTCCTGCTTACATTTACTTCCTGGCTTCATTACCATTCTAATATCATAGGGAAAACAAGGAAAAGAATGCTCCTTTCTTGAAGCAACACAGGGAACAACAAAAATCTTTTGTTGTAGTTTGCTCCATATTACATGGTGATAAAACATGACATTTAGACTTAAGCACTTTAAATAGTCCCTTGGGCTATGTTCAGGGCACAGAACAGCTGTATGTATAATTAAATAAAGCTAATTTAAATAAATTAGATTTACCAGAAAATCACTCAAAGTTTGCATTCATAAAAGTTTTTTATGAAGGGGGAAGGGTGGCAAGAATGGAGGAAGGATAGATAGCATAGAGGGAAGGGAGGGGTGGGGGCGGGGTGGGGGGTAAAAATAATAACAGAATGTGTGACATATACCATTGCCCTGTGTACATGCATGAACGCACAGATGGTGTGACTCTACTTTGTGTACAACCAGTGAAACAATAGCTGTACTCCATTTGTGTTCAATGGATCAACAAGTAAAAAAAAAAAAAAAGTTTTTTATGCAAGAAGTTGTTAATGTTGTTCGTTCCAACTCCACATTTTGGAAATTGCTGGGCTCTGGGACCAGGAATACAGTTTATAGTAGTAAAAATGGAAGGATTTTTTTTCTTCCTATTTCATCTTGAAGGTGCAATTTTACTGATATTTTACACAGATGAATTCCAAGGAAATGTCTGCAGTATAGTTGTTATTGAAGCACCTAGAAAGACAGTGCAACAGAATAAAAGCATCTTTATCTTACTGCTTGCATTTCTCTGTTACTCGTCTTCTTGGTAGGCACTGCCTCCTGCACATGCTTTCATGTCAGTAGTTATGTGAGAGTCTGTACTCAAGAAATTGGTCAGATGTCCTATTTGTTCCTAGGCTTAAAAGAGGGGATGTTGCTTTAGCAAAACTGAGGCTTCTTTTTAGATTAAAGACAAGCATATAATTCTGTCTAATGTTCCCTACTGTGAGTTTGTTATAGTGTAATCATCAAGGGCTATGAAATCATTTTCATCAAAAACTATGAAGAATATTTCTGGGAATCAAGGTGAAGTAAGGTCTGACCTTTTTTCATATTGTCTTTCTGAACACTGTCTCCTAGATGCTTGTTTTTGGGCTTCAGGAATGAAGTGCATTGATCCCGTTTTTAGAGATCAGTCATGGGGTAAACAGAAGGCTCTGTGATTTATGAGCAAACCTGCTAATCATTCCTTGGAGATGTCCACTACGCACAAATTGAGAACCATGCAAGGAAACCAGGAAGTCAAACCTGACATGGGAAAGAAACTGCTCTACTCAAGCTCCAGTTCAGAAATGAACGGAACTGCAATTTAAATTGATTGGAGTGCAATGTCAAGTAATCTAATATCTAGTCAGTCCATAGTGAAAGATTTTATTCTGGCTTTATGTATGATTTATCTCCTCATTGTGCTTAATTTCTTTTTAAGATGGGCTTTAGTGCAAGTGTTCAAAAAAAAAAACCCAGTTGCTTGTGAAGATAAGAGATGTATTTAGACTCCTTATTCCTGTTCTAGAACCAACCATCAGGGGAAACTGAAGCAACAGAAGAGCTTTATGAAAAATGTTTCAAAACAATTGAATGGGCTCTCACCAGTTAGCAGCTAGCAGTGTATTTTTCAAGCAGTGAGAAGACAATATTGTGTGCTATATCTTTGTGAGTCATTTTAAGTGTCATGGATACAGAAAAAGCAAATGCAATAATTGCACACCATACATTAGTCAAAATATCTCATTTCTCAATACAAATCATTCAAATTGAGCATTATAGCAAAGTTCTTTATTTTATAAGGCATATATCACAGCCACTGAAGAATTATATGCCAATATGTCTGAAAGTCAAATGTTTCATTGGATTTGAAAAAAATATACATATAAATGTTATGCATAGTAAATTATAGGTAGAAAGAGACTCAACCTGAGCACTTAATTCGTATTAAATGTGTTTCAGAGAGCAAGGATATTTGCTTAGTTTTTGCTTTTTGAATCAGAACATAAAATATAGCCGTTATTTTGCTATCTTCAAATTCCTCTTAATCTGAATGGAAATTTGATTTTTTCCCCCACTTAAAATGATCCTCACATTCTTCTCATTCTCTCTTGAGTTGTAATTTGCCTAGAAAACCGGAAAGCAAGGAATATCTTTTACCCTCATCTCTTTGTGTTCAGAGTTAATTCTGTTTCCCCAGTGTTGTGTGGGCCAAGTGCTTTGGATAAAAATGTACTTAGAAAATCAAACTGTTTACTATTGACTGTGAAAAATGCAGCAATATTGACTTCGCATTCCCAGTTTGAAGGTATTTGAGCCCATGTTTTATTGGACACATTCCGCCTAGTATTCATTCCTTAAGTCTGTATATAATAAAGCCTGGTATCTCTGATAGGAATTGGTTTTATGCCTCTTATGGATACAATATTATATCTTTTGGGAGATTTAGTGACAACTTCATTGATTATCTGAAAAATACCCATATGTCATGATGAGCAGACTAAGTTTCAAAGTCAGTGTTTGAAAGTTTTTTAAATGGTAGAATCAATGCAGCAATTCCAACTATGATCATTAACATTTAACATCTTTTTTTTTCTTTTCTTTTTAAATGCCTACTTTTTTACTCCTGCATATGCATACTGGTCAACATAAAAAACATATCTCATTTAGAATGAACAACTTATTCTTTTCTAGAAAACAAAGCCCTGAAAGGTAAAACTTTCTGCTACGGTTTTTCCTAATTGCACCAAATGCCAAATTATATTTAAACAAATGTGCCTCCTTTGGTTAAATTTTTTGGTTAGGTCCTGTCAAAACAATGTCATGATCTTAGATTCAATTAACCAATAGTTCACCCAGCTTTGTATTAAAAAATATTACCTCAGAAATTTCATTTACAATAACAGGAAAAAATGCCTAGGTCATTCACCACACCTACCAGGCTTAAAACAGTAAGCATTTCTGGAAAAAAGTTTTTAAAAAGTGTCTTAAATTCATCGATGAGCAGGAATAAAAGAATTTTTCCAGCCAAAAAGTCTATGGGGTTATTGGCAACTTTCTTTGTAGCTGGTTTTTTTGCCTGTGGTCCTTTGTGTCAGAAAAATTGGTATTTCATTTTGTAGGACTCCAGGGCTACAGAGCCTCCAAGTCAAAACCACACAAAGTATTCAGTATAGAGAAATACGATCCTTCTTTAAAACTGGGACCCCGAGGGATCCCATCTTAAGAATGAGCCAAGAATAAACTCATTTTTGTAAAGAACCAACTCATATCAAACCATGTGCTAGGTAGACCCTTTGATCACTTAAAACAAAAAGATGTCTTTTGGTAGAGCTTACAGACCAAACTCATGTGACTTTAGATCCCAGAAGATCTGAAGGCAAAATGATCTTTGACAATAAGTTTCCTCAGACACCTGTAAAAAACAAATGCTGATTTCCTATAAAGGAGTTCACCTGGCTCCCCACAAATGTGGTTACTTGTCCAGAACACAGTCCTGAATTCTGTTGGGCTTTTTATAATTGGTTCCGATTCTGACTGAGCCAGAATCTTGATATCCATGCCATCACTTTTGTTAAATATTTTTAATATCAATTATTTTTAAATTAGCATGAATTTTGATTCCATAGTGTCTATTAAATATTTTTTATTTTAATCTTGATTTTAATGTGAAGAATTTTCAAAAAGAAAATTTTAAAGAAATTGATTAGTTCTCTGTAAAAATAAAACAGCTGTACAAATATGAAAATGCTTCTATCAAAGAGAAATGGCATAAATAAGACAGAATAATCTAGAAGTATTTTAGATGTTCTAATATCGAATCCATACCTTGACAACAATGTTAATTATGTGCACAAAAGGGAAGCTTGAAGTTTAGAGAGTAAGAATCTACAAGGAAAGCTCAAGCAAAATTTGAAACAATGAAATAAAAATGAAAATATATATGATTTTATGGATGATTTAGTGAAATATTAAATATAGCAAAAGAGAGGAATAGAAATCTGGAAGTTATATTTGAAGAAATCAACCAAAATATAGCATAGAGATGGGACAAGATGGAGAATATTGAGGAGAGGCTAAAACTATAAAAGACAGAAGAGAAAAAGGGGTAAGGTTAACAAAGTAAAATTGTTCACTGAAGAAACTAATAAAGTTCAAATAATGTTGGTGAATTTTTCAAGAAAAAATAGGAAGGGGAAACAGAACATTAAAAATAAAAAAGAAAACATCTTTGGATTCTGTAGACATTTTAAAGGTCAGTGATGAGATATGATGGGTAATTTTATGCTCCAAACAAGAAATCCTAGTTAAAATAAATTTATTAAAAATGTAACATATAAAAAGTCCCAAGGAAAAAAAAAAAAGAAAATCAAATGATTGTCAAAAATTTTCATGCAGGCTCTTCCTTGTTTCCCCTGAAACCTCCCTGGCTGGGAGAGGTAAAGTGCTTTGTTATCGCTCCCCACGTCTCTGTCACTGACTCCACAGGAGGAGGAATGGCCTTGGTACATCTGGGTCCTGGTAAAGTCCTGACTCTACTGCAGCCTACTCTTACACCAATCCAGCAGAGGGCTTTTGGTCCTTCATTGCATTCTATCAAAGGTGGAAACCTGAGCTCTCACCAGTCCTTACCAACATAGATTGGCAAAGGTTTTTTGTGGTTGCTTTTTCCTGTGGTGCTTGTCGAGAGCAGTTATAGTCTGTAACAATAGTAGTTGTAGTCTAGACTTGGAATTTCTGTCAAGACTTTCTATTCTCATATTCTTCAGTTCAAAGTCTGTGTTGTACATGAGTCCAAAATAAAAGCCATGGAACTCACTGCCTTACTGCTTCTCAGTTCTGGGGTTCTTAGCCAGTCTATCTTATTTCTGCCATCCAGTATCTTCACATATTTGTTTTATGTGAAATAACTATAGTTTTAGTTGTACTACATAAAAGGAATAGGGGGAATTGCATCAACTTCATCTTCTTAGGAGCAGAAGTCTTTTTTTATATATTGTATTTTTCTTGTCTAGGAATTTCCTATATTGGATTTTGGCTATATTTGCCACACTTACTTAAGCTTAAATCTATATTTATCAGATTTTGATGCTGACTGACATGGTTCCACAATTTCCTCTTTTTAAAATAATTCTCTTGGATTCATTCTTGGTCTACTAGAGTATAAAATTTTAGTAAGTGTTTTTAGGAAAGAGAAAGTATTGTTTAATTTTCAGCCCTTAAATATCCAAGAACATCTTTCTTTTCCTTCATGTATGTACCATATGTCTTTGTAGAATTCTTGGGTTTCAGTTTTTCCTTTCAACTCTCTGGCCACACTTTCTCCTTTTTTTCTGATACCAACCAGGTTATTGTCTGAGGATCATTTGTTCTGTCTAACCTGGTTGCCCACAGATCTCTTCTTTATTGTGATGACATAGTTTTTGCCAGGTAAGTTTATACACTTTATTTATTTATGTTTTTATTTATTTATTTATTTATTTATTTTCTTTTGCAACTTCATTAAGTTTTGTTTTGAATATTTTCCATAGTCTGAAAAGTTTATTTTTTAGTTATATAAGCAGTTATTTCCTTTGGTTTTTCTGCACCAATCTTCAAACACATTTCTCAGTTGCATTGATTACTTTCCACAACTATTCCATTGGGCTCAGGAAGTCTGACCTTTGATCATATATCGCTAAGTATCTCTATTTTGCTGCAAGTCTAGTGTGCTTTGTGAGGATTTTTCTAGACTCCATTGGTTCACATTTCTGCCAGTGTGGAGAGGAACAGTGTTGTGTGCTATGGTGTAAAACATATGAAAGAATCATAACAAAGTCCACCATAGAAAGATGTGACATGCTTCAATACTCTGTTAAAGGTAGGTGTAAATTACCACTGATCTACCCATCTCATAAATGTGATGAAACAGCTTAGATAATTTCAAGGGTCAATGCTATACTCCCTACAGAACGGGAAGTCTGAATTCTGCTACTCTAGGAGGTCTGTGGATACTTACTTCCTCACTGACCATACAGGGTAAATTTCTCTCCGGTACACAACTGCCAGAAAATAAGTAAATCAAAGATTTTGTATTGGAAGAAAAGTTGCTGCTTCTGCAAATAAAGATGTTATTTTAATAATGGAATAAAAAAAATCCCAAGTAGTTACATGCTATCTAAATAATAGGAAGTCCCGGGAAATAAATACTAATTTTTTATTTCTTCTATGACACTTTAATATTATTTCTGTGGATTGAGGACAAGAAAAGCATGTCTCTGGACAAAGTTAAAAAGAAAAGGTGTCATCTTGTGCATGCAAAAAATTAACAAAAATTATATGCATGGGTGATAGTCATGTGAAATACTTGTAGGAAGGTTTGCAGAGCTCTAAAATCTAGAGCTGTACTCCATGTCTTTGATTATTGCTTTATTTTTTTACACTGCATTCTGAAAGAATTTTTAAAATTTTGTTTCTGCATTATCAATTTGCTTTTTCTGCAGCCTTGAAGCTAATGTACATTGCCACCACCTGATTTTTCTACTATAATCATTTTCAACTCCAGGCAAAATCTAAACCCTATTCTCTTTTGTTTTGGATGCTGTATTCCCTTGAATCACATAAATACTATGGATATGAAATTATATCTATGTCAATATCAAGGGAAGTTTTCTACTCTGATTCTTTATAGTCTCCTTATTTGGGACTGTAATATTCTCCCAAGTTCAGTTTGCAACATTTCTCCTTTTTTATTCCTCCTGCAAGAGATCCACTGGCTTGTAACTGAATTCGACATTGATATGGGGTCTGTCAAAGACTGATGTGGAATTTTTCCCAGTTCTTTCATGTTTAGACAATAAGCAAAGATAAAGTATGAATCTACTGTAAGTTATCATTACCGGTTCACAATACAGCAGCCTGAGGAAGTGATGCAGAAGCTGAAACCCTGGGCAGTGCCCCCACAGATCTGAGTCTCCATGCCATTCAATTCTGTATTTAGGGAATGGCCATGCTGGCTTCCATCTCAGGATAACCAATCTCTGTTTGGCTAACCCCAGGCCAGGTACAAGTTGCAGCAGTACCTGGCAAGAGAGGTGTCCCTCTCCACCACAGTGCCATCATTCAGTTTGTTATAGCTCATCCTTCCAAATAACAAATCCCAGAATCACCCACAGTTGTAGGAGGCTTCTCATGTGGTATCTATGTAACACAGACAGTAAGTCTCCTTTACCTCCCCTCTTCTTACCTCCCCAACTGTTATCCATCTGACTTACATGTTGTTATTTGGTTTTTGCCAGTATCTTCTCACTTGCTGTCTTAGGCTGCTGTTATTTCTTATAAGAAGATTTCCAAGGTAGCCCTCTATAGATCTTCATTCTATTGGGTTAATTACTTCAATGGGAATCTGGGAGCTAGCTATTATAACTTCTGTTTTCTACACCCATCCTGCCCAGAAACCTCTTCTGTTAAATGCAATCCTAGTGTTGAACATCACCTTCAGCCCCTTCCTTCTGATGTTTTTTTGTTTTCCTTTTTTAATTTTTATATTTTTGCCCTCAGGTTAAAATTCCTCAGAGACTTAAAATCAAAGTATGGCATCCTCAGAAGTCAAGGGGGCTTATATCATTAGATGAATTGTTGCAGTAATTATGGTAGGTCTAGAGATCCTATTCACTCATTTATTTTTACTCATTATTTTCATTTGTTCATACAGTAGATACTTATTGAACACTATTCAAGTTCCATATTAGACACTGGGAATAATTATTTTTTAATAGTCTATCCCATCAAAATACCATACAGGGTAGATAGTAATTAAACAGACAGGGGTCATAGGAATATAACAGAGTGTGAGATTAAGATCAATAAAAGATGTGGTAGGAGCACCTAGGAAGGATGGTCCCCAAAAGTGTTACTGTAAAGCAGATGATGAACATACCACCTTTCCTCACTGTAAAAAAAGACCTGAGGTATCAACTTATAAAAGGAAAAGTCTTATTTGGCTCATGGTTTTGGAGGTTCCTGCTATGATCCATTGGCCTCATTGCTTTTGGGTCTGTAACAAAGTGGCCCATTTGAGATTTAAAGTCAACTATGACCTGCTATAAGAAATAAAAAATGAAGTTACATACTTCCAAGGTAAAATGACTCAGGGTAAACCATTCCCATTTCAACAGGAAAATAACAAGGAGGGATCAGACCAAAGCAAAACTGAAACCCAGCAGGGCAGACCTTAAATCCTATGTTTCCATGTCTAGCATGTGGGGCACACTGTAGCAGGATGTGGGCTTCCAAGTGCCCAGAAGCTCCACCCTGCAGCTTTCTTGGTTGCAGCACACTTGGCTCTGCGTGCTGCCTGCCATGTCCCTTGGCAGGTTTTCCACACATCAGGCATCTCTTTAACTTTCTGGGGTCTCTGTGCATCATCTAATCAGGGGCTGCTTGCATGGACTCTGACCTATCACACACTCTGACCCCCCAAGTTTTCCTTAAAATGTCAGTTGAAGCCTCTAGGACCCCATAACTCTTGCATTCTGCATGCCTGCAAAAGCAGCACCACATGAATGACACTAACGTCTGCTGCCAACGTGAGCTGTATTCAAGCCTGCTTGAACCATAGCCTCTTAAGTGTCTTGCTGGCTTAGTCTGTTTTGGACGAACAGGGTGCTCTAGGACTCTCTTCTCAAAAGACTACCCTGGAAAGTCTTTGAAACAAATTTGTACTTTTATACCTTTGGGCTTGTGATGGGTAGGGTCTTGGCGATTCCTGAGATACCATCAAGACCTATTTCTTGTAGTCCTAGTGCAAAGTCATTTTGGTTTTTTTTAAGTGCTAATGTTTTTAGCAACTGCGTCCTTCTTGACTATATGTTTAAATGTCCTCTTTTTCTGGCCAAACTGAAAGTTTTCCAAATCTTTCTGCTCTGCTTCTGTTTGCTCCTTATTCTTACTATAATTTTGGTATAAGCATCCAGAAATATCCATGGCACTGCCTGATGACTGTACTGCATTGAAATTTCCTGTGCCAGATAAAATAGTCCATCACCTTTATGCTCAGCCTCCTGCAAAGTCTCAGGACATGGACAAAATGCATTCAACCCCTTTGCCATTGTGTAACAAGGGTGGCCTTCAGTCCAATTTCCAACAGAATTCTCATTTTCATCTGAAACCTCATGAGCATAACTATTGCCCACATTCTGAACCCTCTACCACAGTCATCCATTAAACTCTACTTTGAGCATTCTGGGCTTTCTCTACCTTGCTTCTCTTAACTTTTCAAACTCCTAAACCAAGTCCAAAAGCAGCAGCTTATCATCTCAGTTATAGTCACAGCAACAACCCCACTTCTCAGTACCAATTTTCTGTGTTCATCAGTTTTAGATTATTGCAGCAAATACTTGAACTATTCAACTTATAAAGATAATGGTTTCATTTTGGCTCAAGGTTCTGGAATTCTGGTCCGTGATCTGCGTTGGCCCCTTTGCTTTTGGGACTATGATGAGGTAGGACATCAAGATAGCAACACATAGCAAAACAACTTGCCTCATCACCAGGATGTAAAAGAGAGGAAGAGGAGGGTCTAGGGTTCCATATTCCCTTCAAGGCACTCCCCAATACCTGGCAGATATCCCACTAGCTCTCACCTCTAAAAGTTTCTACCCCCTCCAATAGTGCTACTCTGAGGAATAACTCTAAAACATGGTTCTTCAGAGGACAGAAAAAGATCCAAACTAAGGTGCTAGGCCTTACCTCCACCACCTCTCATTCATAACCACACTGGGTAGTAAGCGTGTGGCACAGGAACCTCTGGGAACACACCCAAACCTTAGCAGTGTGGAGATAAACCAAAAAAAGAACAGCATTGTAGGCATCATATATTATTATATTTTAATTGATAGAAGGGATATTCATAAAGGCCCCTGAAGGGTGAATGGAGAGAATATAACCACTTAAACCCATGAAGATGAAACAGTATGAGTGAATTAATTTGTTCACACCCTTAAATAATTATCACACACAATTATATGCCAAACTAATTAATTCAGTATCATTAACAATATGCAAACAACAAAACACAAAGAAATATCTTTCCATATGACAATAGGATCATTTAAATACCTGAGTCTTTAAGGAAGGTTACATTTACTGAGCGGCTGATACTGTGTACACACCATCTCATTCATTCAGTTGCCCAGATAAATTTGTAGAGTGAACTCAAAAAGGTCAACAGTTTCCTCAAGGTCATTTAGCTAGTAAATGTCTGAGCCAAAATTCCAACCCAGCTCTGTTTGACATCAAAGCCAATGTTTTTTCCACTATATGTCTCTGTCTTCTTTAAAGCATAAATCATATAGGTTCCCTTTACAGCAAGGCTTATTTCTTCAGTGAATATACCCAGCCGGGGTCAGATCAATGTCTTCTGAATATCATTAATTCTATTTAGTGAAAGTTGATGTAAATCACAACTTTGTGAGACAGCTTATAAAAATGTTCATTTCCAACACAAGCACAAACATTTTATAGAGTCCTGGGCATGGGCTATTCTCAGTCACGGACTTTCTGCCTCTTTCCCCTCAAATTAGTTCAGCTTGGTTCCAAAACATTCATAACACACATAGGGGAACCTTTCCCTCTCTTCCTAGATGATCACATTTTCCTCCTAAACACCCAGGAGTTATTCTCTGGACCAGTTTCCAGTGTATCATGTAAGAAGCTTGATGTTGCCTCTCTGTCCTAGTAATGAGTAAAACTCTGGAAAAACTGAAAAGTCAACACCTTTGGTTGAATCAGAAAGAGAAGTGATGTCAAGAGGTTAACTCTCTGTCCCAAATTGGAGAGACAGATAGGCAAATCCAGAGAATCACAGTCACTACAGAAGTATACTCCATATAGCCCAGTGCTGGGGCAGAAAAACTGAACTGCAATTAATGACTTGCTAGAGTCTCACAGTGGACAAGTCTGAGAGTTAAGAATTCCAGGGAAACCCAGTCATTGAGGAGCCCCACACTTTTCTGTGGATTTACCACATCCACACAAATATCACTGGAGGAAAATTAATACCCTTTGTACTTCACTCAGGAGGAAGGAAAATAACAAAAATCTTGAAATAGGCCAGAGCATTCTGTTGTTCTTAACAAATTCTGCCCTCAGGGGACAGTGTTTAACCTGAGCTCAGTGCTCCTGTGTTGAGACTCAGTGACTGGGAGAAGATTTACTCAATCCCAGCCCTCTCTATCCTTCCATGTGGGAAAGCAGTAAATACCTAATTTCAGCCCACTCTGGGCATCTGGCCCCACCTAAACAGAAGGGAGTTAACTGAGCAGCATATGTGAAGTTCAGAGGTGAGAGCTTACTAAAAGACTGAGATCTCATCACAGATGCGATAGCTTGGATTTAAATGTCCCCCAAAGGCCCTGTAATAAAGGCTACTTGCCCAGAGTGGCATTATCAGGAGGTTGTAGAACTCTTAAGAGGTGGGAAGGAGATCATTGGGGATAGGCCCTTGAAGGGAACAGTGGGATGCTAGTCACTTCCTCCTCCTCCTTTTTTTTAAAAAAATTTTTGTTTTAGTTATAGGTGGACACAATACCTTTATTTTTATGTGGTGCTGAGGAGCAAACCCAGGGCCTCACACATACTAGGCAAGCGCTTTACCACTGGGCCACAGCCCAGCCCCACTTCCTCCTGTTCTTTATCACTCCCTGGTTACAGGGTGAATGGTTTTGCTCTACCACCTATTTCCTGCCATTGTCATCTGGCATCCTCACCAGAGGACTAAAAGCAGTGGGTCTCCTGATCATGGACCAGAACCTCTAAACTCCAAGCCCAAATAAACCTTTTCTCTACAGGCTTTTGTTATAGGGATGGAAAATGGACTAACACAATAGGAGTGTAACACATTTCCTCTTCTCACACACCCTAACACCATGTGACTAAAGGCCTATTTACAGTGGTTTCTTGTACCTCGTATATCACCTATAACTACCAGGAAAAAATTACAAAACATATTAACAGGCAAAAAAGGGAGTTGGAAGAGACAGCAAACATGGGAACCAAACCCACATATGACAGGGATGTGGGAATTATCAGACTAGGAATTTAAAACCATCTCACTCCAGTAAGAATAAGTGTTTTCGAACAGACAAAAAATAAAAAAATGCTGGCAAGACTCTGGAGAAAGGAAAACATTTGCTTATTGTTGGGAATATAAACTAATAAAGTCATTATTGGAAATATGATATTTCTATTACTATACTGTTTATGATCCAGGAATCCCCCTATTGGGTATATATCCAAAGGAAATGAAAGCAGTATGTTGAAGAGACTTCTATACTCTGAAGTTTATTGCAGCAGTATTTACAATAGCTAAGACTTGGAAACAACCTAAGTACTTATTAACTGATGAATGGATAAAGAAAATGTGGTACATAGACAAATGGAATATTATTCAGCCACAAAAGTGAAATCCTGGATAAAGTAGAAGGAATGCAGGAGCAAATGGGCAATACAAGTAGAGGGACAGACATTATAAGAAAAAAACAAGAAGTAGTGGATATCAAACTCATTGTGATAGAACTGTTATCTACAGGACTGGTAATCATGTACATATGAAGAACAAAGAAGAAAGACTTTCAGGGTGTTTTCCTCCTTGTATTGTTTGGATGGAGTGGTGGTATTAGACAAAACAGATCTTTGGAAGAGAAAGATTTGATGTGAAGAGTGTTGATGAGAGGGTGAGTTGAGTTTGGGGCATCTGCAAAGTATCCAATAGGAGACTTGACTTGATAAATGTAAAATTAAAATCTGAAGCTTTGCAGATAAGACCCTGTGAGAGGGACATTAATCAGGTTCATTAAAGTCATGGGAATGTATGGGATTGTGCAAAAATGGGGAAAATTAGACAAGAGAGCCAAAGATTGAACAATGGACTATACTGTTTAACTCCAAACATGCAGGGACAATGACTACTTTGTACACTACCTTAATTCCAAAGAGTGTCTGGCTCAGAGTAGATGATGCTAATCTCTGGTGGATTGGTGATGGATGATGGATGACTGAGTGGAAGAGAAGTCAGTAGGCACTGTGAGTGCAAGAAAAGGGCAAAGACAAAATAGTTGGAGGTGAACCTGCAAGAGACAGTGCTTTGAATTGCAGATATACAGATTACTATAGCAAATGCTCCTGTTATACCATTTTTATTAAATTAACCATTATGTGGATATGTGGTCAATTAAACTTTGCTAAATTTTTATTTTTAAAGTCATGTCTTTCTCAAAACCACTAACATTTTCAGAAAAGATAAAGGTCAAACTCCATGTGACTAGTAAGTTCCTTTACAATTGGGCATTTACTCATATTTTTGGGCTTACTGCTCACTGTTCAACTCTTCTTTGTGTGTGTTCTTCTCATTCTTTCCCATACACATAAAGTTTCTACTTGATTCCAGGATGCTACAGTTTGGAGGTTAAATGTCCTAAAGGCCCATGTGTTACAGGCTTGCTCCCCAAAGTGGCACTATTGGAGGTGGTAGAAACCTAAGAGGTGGGGCCTAGTGGTTCATATTGCTGTCTTTGAGAGTATGCCATTGAAGGGGACAGTAGGATCACAGGCCCTCCTCCTCCTGTCCTCTGCATTGCAGGCACGAGTTGAATGGTTTTTTCCATGCACTGATGAACTGATTTGCTGCCTTGCCACAGTCCCAGAAGTCATGGAGCCAACCAGTCATGGACTAGAACCTCCAAAGCTGGGAGCCAAAATTAACCTTATAACTTCATAAGATAATTATTTCAGGTATTTGTTATAATAGCAGAAAACACTCTAAAACAACCTCCCATTAGCCCCCCCCCCCCGGCCCCTTAAAGATTCTGTCCCCTACCAATAGTGCCACTATGGGGACTAAGCCCTTGACACATGGAATATTCAGCATTCAATTTTAACCACCACTGCTATAATATGGATATGAGATGTTGTCCACAAGCTCCTGTGTTAATGTGGGAATATTCAAAGATAAAAATAATTAGATTATGAGAGCTGTAACATAATCAGTCTATTCTAGTTTGAATGAACTAATTGGGTGGTAACTGTAGGCATATATGGGGCATGGCTGGAGGAGGTGGATCACTGGGGTCATGCCCTGGAAGGTTCACCTTTTCCTGTGGCCCCTTCTCCCCAGCTCTCTCTCTCTCTCTTCACTACCCACCTGCCATGAGGTGAGCAGTGCTCTTCTGTTACATCCTTCTGCCATTATATTCTACCTCACCTTGGGTACAGAGCAATGGAGTCAGCCAACCGTGACTAAACCATTAAAACTGAGACCCAAATAAACTTTTCCTCCTCTAAGTGAGACTCATTGTTGTATTTTGGTTCCAGCAGCACAAGCTAACACAGCCACTATATCTGACATTAATAGATGTACTGTGTCTTTAAATCTAGATGAGAAAGAGTGTTATATGTCTTACCTACTTTATATCAAAGTGGAAAGTGACCATTTTATTGAAAAACATGAAAAAAGATAAATATAAGAACCTGGAAGCCTCAAGGTTTGCATAGGTATATATGTTTGAGATAGGGTTTGAAAGTCATTAAATTAAGTAAAATTATTCATGTTAGCTCATCCTTAATTAAAATAACATACAATATCTGATTTAATTTTGGCCCCAATATGAAGGTTGACATTCACATTATAATGACATACTGCTAATAAAATATTGAAATCTTTAACCCTACAGTAATAGGTAAATTATAACCCTACACAATCAGTTGTTTTGGAGCCCTTGAAATCAGTTAGAAGGTCATTAATTAATAAAACATTAGAACATGAACAAATTACCAATATTATGAGATCTTTAAGACTCAGTGACTAAATAACTTGTATCCAATTAAAAAATAAAGATTATTTGGAACCACTGAAAAAGAAAAACAATGAAATCTGACATTATGTGGGTTATTGGACAAATGCAGCCAATTATGTAGGTGGCCATCCCCTGCCACCCTGTCAGGGAGGCCTTCTGTCCACATGGATTCTTGACTGACCAAGCTAACCCCTTCAATATGACTATGGTTTAAGATTTGGCTTGTGATTTTTCTCACTACAAGAGTGAAAGAATTGGATACATTAGAGATGAAGTTTTCAATTGCTTCTCTTTGTCAGTTTTGAAATCTAAATCAAGCATCACATTCCAAAACTTTATAACTGCCCATGCTTTGGTCATTAATGAACTGATAGTACTGTTAGTGAATAACCATTAATCATCAGAATCATGGTAAGACTGGATTCACTCTTGTTTTGAAAAAGTTGTAGTACATCTAGAAGGTATATACATAATCTGCCTACTATATCCATAGATGCTTTTTAAGTGACTTCGTCCACAGTGTACATGAAAAGAGAAGCTAATTGAGGATGCTAATATTTTTTTCAACCAAGGGTATTGGGTTGAACAGTTTTTGTGCTTCATTGGATGATGAGATTGCTCTACAATCTATGTAGGAATATCTGTAAACATTTATCTAAAGAAGAGAGTATGTTGGATATATTTGCCACATTCTCCTCACTGAAAAGTACGATATTGCCTGATTCAACTGTGTCTACGTGAGGAGGAAGTACTGCCTTGGTAGGAAAACAAATTCATGATTTCTGATAGAGCAACATAAATCTGTACCTTTTTCATTCAAATTTCTTATGTTCCAGACTCCTTGAGACTCAATGTTTAGTAAGAATTTTCCATTTTATGACCTAGTTTCTGATTTCATCTAAATCTCTTTAAGTAGGACTTGATCCATTGATTTATAAGCTGAATTTTCTTCCATTTCTTTCATTCCAGTGCTATTACCATCTCTGAGGTGGATGGTATTATGAATTCTCACACAACTTTAGGTCAAGAGGCTCTTGATTTCCCACAGGTTTGAGAGTTAATGCTGGTGTTCACTGTGGTCTTTGGGTGGTAACAATGTGGCAATGTAGGTTTATTGGTTGGAGGCGAATGTTGATACTGGATAAGGCTGTGCCTATGTGGGGCCAGGCACATATGGGATATCTCTATACTTCCCATTTAGTTTTGCTGTGATTCTAAAACTGCTCTCAAGAAACAAAATCTGTTTTTAAAATGTCTACACAAACCTTACCCATACAATGTATTATGAAACATTTAAATTGTGTCCATATGGTAGCTGCAAATGGTATCTCAAGATAGTTATCATTTTTATTTTTCTTACTTTGATGAAAGAATTTCTTATTATGTAAACTTTATTCATGACCTTTGTTCATTTTTCTTGTTATCCATTTTAAAATTTACTGGTAATTATTTAACAGTTTCACTGTGGTTTACTCTGTTTAGTTGAATTAGCTCCATTTATGTATAGGTTTTTAAAATTTTATTATTTTTAAATGATGGAATCATTGTATATCTTTATGGAGGATAATGTGAAGTTTCAATATATTTACATATCTTGTATTGATCAGTTTAGGATTCTTAGATTATCCATCATCTCAATATTTCTTTCTGATATGATGAAATCATTCAAAAATCCTCTTCTCTGGCTATTTTTTTAAAAGCTATTTTTTAGTTGTACACAATACATTTTTTTAGTTGGACACAATACATTTATTTTATTTATTTTTATGTGGTGCTGAGGATCAAACCCAGTGCCTCACACATGCTAGGCAAGTGCTCTACCACTGAGCTACAATCACAGCCCCTCCTTTGGCTATTTTGAATTATACAATACAATATTGTCAACTATAATCACCCACAGTGTAATAGAACACCAGAACTCACTGCTACCTGGTTGTGACTTTGTACCTGTTAAACAAACTCCATTCACCTTCCCCAGCCTGTGGTAAACACCAGTTAGCTTTAAAGGTTCTTATTTATTACACTTATATAACTTTATTCTGCCAAAACCATTGATCAGATCAATACATTTAATTTTAACTCCCCTTCCTTTCACTCTCTTCCATGATTCAGTGTTTGACAATGTCTCTAAGTACTTAGTTGTATACTCTTAGATACATTTATTTAAATAAAAGGAACTTTTATTAATGGATTTGTAGTCTGCTAATGGTATCTCATAACCTTAACACCCAGCTATCACAAATGATAGAGTCAGTGAACTCAGCCTCTCAATTTTATCTCTTCTGTAATCAATTTTTAACATTTGTGATATTCTACATTAGCAGGGCATATGATATTTACTTTCCTTTGTCTTCCCAAGTCCCTACATCTGTTTGAGTGTTAGTTCTTCATTGAAATATTTTCCATGTTTACCAACAGTACTTTCACTATAATTTCTCAAATCCTCTCTTGATGGGCCAAAATCATTCCCTTCCTTATATTTTTTTCAGGAAGCCTTGAGCGGGAAAATATGCCTTAAGTTCTGGTGTGTTTCATACTGTCTATATACTTGAAGAATTTTATACATATTAAATTGCTACCTTTCTTTTAAAATCTTGAATGTTGTTCTACTATCTTCAATCACTGAATGTAGCTGTTGAGAAATCTTATGTCAACCTAATGTTTCCCCCCAAAAACAGAGTGATAATAGTTCCCAACTGGTCTATAGCAGTCTTGCCATATGCCTGTCTCAGCATGTCATTTAGCACTTGCCTTGTCGTCTTTCACTCTCAATAGTTATGATGAATTATATGACCATCCTATTACAGTGGCACAGTCCTTTGCATTCTTGACAAAAATAGTATTAATAATTTTCGTATTAATTTTGGAAAGTTCTGAGAAAATTTTGTAATACAATGTGTCCACCCAAAGACAGACTCAAATCTTCACTATTTCTTGCAGTATCTGAAATTAAACCTTTAAAACTATTTTCCTATTACATTGCTTTGGTCGTTATTTTGGTTCTCATCAGTGGCTACAGTTATGATTATGTTGAGCCTCCTTTGCTTGTTCTACTTTGACAGTCCTTTCTAATCCTTTGTAAAGCTTTTTAAATTTCCATTATATTTAATGATTTATCTTCTTATTGTTTCTTCAAACTCATTGTCTTTTATGTTCCTTCCAATTTGTTTTCCTTTCTGAAATGACATTTTTTTCTGTATTTTTCTTGAACTTTATGCTAACTCATAGTTCTGAGTTCTCATGTTGTTTATTTTGTCCTTCCTTTATTGAAACTGATTTCAATTGGTTATTTAAATTTTTTTAAAAAATTACACCAAAGTATTTTTCAAAAATTTCATTCTGTACCATGATTCCAGTTTAATGCATTTTCTTTTTTTGTTAATAAATACTGCTTTCCCTCTCTCCATGTTATTTTTTTTTTCCTTATGGGCAGACCCCAAACTTGCAAAAGGTGTATATTTACTGGTGCTTTTTTTAAGGAGCTAGTATGGAGCCCTCCTGCCAGTCCCTGGGCTGATTATCTCTTCCTCCTGCACAGCCTCTACCTGATCTCAGCTGCTTTTGGCAGCTCTCATATATATTTTGGCAACTGTTGATTAATGTGTGTTTTAAGTTGCTAAAGATAAGTTTGCCATTTGGTTGTTTTCATCCTGCATTAGATTTTTGATGTCTTCTAGAAGAAGAGATAAAACACTGAACTTACTCTTAAGGAAGTCTCATTGAAGGAGAGCCCCATCCCTGACATAACTCACTCCATTCTGTCCCTCTCTGACTCCATTTTGCCTCTTTAACTTTTTTCCCTTTCTGAGTTCTCCTTAGATATTCTCTCCTGCAGTTACTTTGGTCAGGAACAACAGGTCTGATTGATAAACTTCTTTAAGAAATGGATGGAAAGCTACACCCAATCAACAGGGAACCCCATGAGAAAGATCACTCAATGATGTGATCACCCCCTAAGTAAGAGCAATTATCCATGGTGGGACCCAGGCTGTCCCCACGTTGACTCAAGATGGGAACTAAATTGCCCCGTCAAGTGATTTAAGATTTCCTGGAGCTTCATGGAACCAGCCTTGAGATATAGTAATCAACCAGATCATAGCCTGATCACCTGCTTTGCAGCCATGCAACTATGCAAACTCCTGACCCTTGCTTGTGTTCTCCTTTTCTATAAAATCTCCAAGTTCCTGTCAGTCTTTTAAAGACAGATCTTTGGTCACTAGACCTTTTTTTGTTCTTGATCATGTGGTCACACTGATTAAAGCTCCTTCCTGCACTTACCTTTGTGCCTTTCTTTTATTGACATTTTGGGATGGGTGGTCCTAGACCCCTAGAGTGAGGACCTTTACTCTAAAACTCCAGTAACATTGTAGGATTTTTTTTTTTTACTCTGTCCCTGATTATATGAAAAGAAGAAAATGTGTCCAAGGTTCCATTCTGCTAATTCCAATTTCAGTAATGTCCCATTTCACCTAAATCCAGAGGCCCCCCCTTTTGGCTTCTATTGTCAAAAATAGAAAAAAGAGGGAACAAAGATGATTTAATACTTTATTGTTTGCAACATGCCTTTATGTTAATTTTCAGTAGTTTCTATAAAGTCAGCAAAATATGTACTATGGTTTCCATTTTACAGATGAGAGAAATGTAATGCCGCTATTTCTACTATGCTTTGTGGTAGCAGTGTAATATGTAGATTTTACAGGCCAGATCAGGATAATCAGCAACATTATAGAAGATCTTTTTTTTCATGAATTGAAAAAAATTATTTGAAAATGAAAAACTGAGCATACATTCTTCCTTTGCTTCAATTACCATTAGCTTGGAGCACTTGATCCAAATATGAATGGCAGAACATCGAGTTTTTGGAGAAAGTACCTCAGCACACTAAAGGGAATGCATGGGATCTATTCCCCATTGATCTGTATTATATGCCATCTGGTTTTCATATGAGGATTAATTTGTTAAAGGAGTCCCCTTACCTAAAGAAATAATGCTGGAAAACTACTTACCTACAGAAGAAGAAAAAAACACATATCCCAGGCATCTTTGTGGTGATTCCAGGAAAACCACCTGTCCATACAAGTCATCTAATCGTTTTATTTCTGCAATTGCTTAAAAATAAGAATGTATTTTGATTTATAACTTACCTGTTAGTTCCTTGGATTTCACCAAGTTGAAAAAGAAAAGAGGGATTGTGTGTCAGGCACTGGGGATGGCATGAACATGGACGATATGTGTGGAGGGCTACCTGCAGCTCAGATCTACTGGAGAATTATAGGAAGGGGCTACATATCATTTCCTAGCTCTATCTTTAGGAACTGTAGAAGATATTTTTATTTTTATCAATTAGGTGTGATCTATACATAAACATGTGTATTTATGTATATAATATGTGTATTTTGCCTTATCATGACTATTTGATGGTATTTTCTACTTTCCTCCATTTCTTACCTATTTTTTTTTTCCTATTTATAACCTCTGGTAGCTCCCTTGGTAGAATAACTGAAAATAATGCAATTTTGAATTTGGGACACGGGAAAGAAAGAGCAAGAAGCTTTTCAGAGGTTCTGAAATCAGAGCTTGCTCACCAAGCCAAAGCAATCACAGCTTGGTACAGTGCCACAGGAGGAAGGGCTTCTGCACTGTTTTTTTCCATCATCCTCTGACATTTTACTTTCTTCTCTGCCCTCTCTATACTCTGTACCAGAATCATTCTTGTGACACTTCCATATGTTTCCTCTCTTTCCACCTCAAGCAAGGTTCACATGGAAGTCTTTGTGAATTTAAAAACACAAATCACTTAAAATAACTTGAAGTTGTCTATATAATAGAACATTGAAAGACAAACCATTAACTTGAGGACAGTCATGCATGGACAAATGATAAGAGCTAGTCTGGAATTTTCCTAAGTCAAGAAGTTCTAGACTCAAAACCACCCTAATTAATATCCCCTGTCACTTCCTCTCTCGGATTATGCAATGACAGTTCTCCAGTTTGTACTCTGGTAGGTAGGAACCGACCCAACTCAGATGTTCTCGGTGTTACTGGGCCCTGCCCTGCTGTCACTGCCATTCTGAAGAATTCTTGAGAGGCTAGGGCAGAAGGGATGAGGAATTACATCACACTGGGTAAACATCAGAATTTCTGGGGTCAAGGAGGTTAATAGCTTGAAAAATTCACATTTTCTGATAAAAACTCCTCCGGGGAAGTTCTTACACTTCCCACTCCTACCCCTGACTGCAAGGATCACTCAGTTTGGGCTGTTTTCTTAATCTCTTGATACTTTACATGATGTGCCAAACAACAAACTTATTTTCACAAGATACTTAAATGTCATGAAAAGAGGAAAGGAAGAGACTTCTCAGATAAACATCTCCAAAGTGGGTGGAAAAACTGCAGTGGCAAGAGCTGACTCGTCCCTGACAATGCAGCTGGTTGCTATAATTACAGGAAAGCAAGAAAGTATTGATGATGAAAACTGTTGGTAAGAGAAGAAGTGGGATATGAAATTTTCTTTTATATCTCCGTTTAAAACACAGTCCTTTGAAGCTGGGCACCATGATGCACACCTGTAACGCCAAGAACTCAGGAAGCAGAGGCAGGAGGATTGAAAGTTCAAGGCCAGCCTCAGCAGGTTAGGCCCTAAGCAACTTAGTGAGACCTTCTCTCAAAATAAAAAATAAAATGGTCTGGGGATGTGGTTCAGTGGTTTGGCGCCTTTTGCTTCAATCCCTGGTACCAATAAACAAACAAACAAAATATAGTCCTTTGAGCTAAATGAGAGACATTCCTATCCTACCTATCAAGGGATGTAATTATCTGGAACCAAAAACGTGGACGATTCTTAAGCCAGACATATTCCATTTATTAAATAATTCAATAATATTTGTACAAACTAAAACTGCTATTTCAATTGATCAAGCCAGTGTAGTCTTAGTAAGACCCCCCCCACCCCCGCCCTTCACTTGTTCTCTTCCTTTACCACTTCTTCTCTTCCTATGTAATTTGAAGTAAAATATACAGAGACTGGGCCCAGGACTGATTGAGTCGTGTTGTTGCTGAAATACCCACAGTTGTTTTGAATGAGGAATGCTTTTATGGTTGCCCCTTGATTTCAGTGAAGTCTCTATACTTACAATCATACTTTTTTTGTAATTTGGACACTTTTAAGTTCCTAACAATTAATGTTCCCTATGACATAGCCCCTGACCTCCCCACCAAGAGCTTATAGTGAAAGTAAATATTTAAATACAATTCTGTGATCTAAATGTTTCTGTAATCAGTTTATGAACTGAACCCAGCTTCTTGAGGTAGATGAAATGGTTTATTCCAGTAACAACCTTCCTTGTAACATGTTGGCCAGATTATATATTACTTTTTCTGGGATATGCAATTATGTTTGAAGTTTCTCATTCTCATAGTTAAATTTAAGTCCAGTTTAAATATTTAACTCCACCTTTTACTCCCACATTCTCCTGGTATCTCTGTGGAGGAGGGTGAGGGAGACAGCCTGGTTCTCAAACACTTTTCCTCCTTTCTCTTCAAGGTCTTTGCTCCTTCTCTTTGGGGATTAGTGAGAGGAAGGAAATGGAAATGCGCAAAGGGGTCTTACTTCACTGAGCTTGCTGATGCTGCCTCTCCCTGAGAGGTTGAATGTGGGCATGCTCAGTGTAGCCAGCTGTCGTGGATCTGCTCTGTGTGGTCGGTGTGGTTCTGGGTAGAGCCTTCAGGTGGGGTAATGGATGCTCATGTGCAGCACTCCAACAGGCTTTAGCTGGAAAACCTACAGGGACCTCCCCATTTCTCAGTCTTCTAATGTGGAGATTTGTTTCTGTTTGACCCCATCATCCTCCTCCTGTTTCAAGGCTCACAACACAGGTGAACTGTCCTACAGCTTCTGGCTGCTGGATATCTTAAGTGGCATTTCTTGCTCTTCAGTGGAATTATGGCAAGTTAAGTCAAATTACATCTCTCAGTGCCTACCTGCTCTATAGAAAAATTGCTCAGCTTTACCATGCTAAGTGATGGGAAAGCAGGCTACCTCAATATTGTTCCTGCAGTCACCACCAGCCTCTCTTACCCTCTCTGCACACTCCCTCAACAGAACCAGGCAGTTGCAGAACAGAACATGAGACCTAGTCCGGGGGAAGCTGAGAGACTGACCAACTTTACAAGTGATCCTTGTAGAGTCTGCCTCCCAGCATTCAAAAGAATATCCTCCTCCCTTCCAGAAAGAAAGATCGTTAGGGAATTCACCACATAAAACTTTCTGAAGGAAATGAATGTGTAAGTAGAGAACTGAAAGGTAAGTGAGTTTCTAGGAAAGGAACAAGAAAGTCAACAATGAGAAAAAACACAGGGTGTTTTCCTTCTGGCTAGGATCAAAACTTTCTCTCCACCTCAGTGCTGTTCATGACAAGAAACAGGCACCCAGTCAGTGGATACTGACATCAACTACTTGCTCCACAGAAAGACATCCAGAGTAATTGGACTGGCTGTCCCCTGTGAACCAAGATGTTCCTTCATACCCTTGGATGGTATTTTTTGTGGACTCCTTCTGTTAGGGCTGCATCATGGCCCCACAGAGATCTCCACTTTCTAATCCCAGAAAATTGTTAATATGTACCTCATGTGGTAAAGCGGACTTTGTGAGTGTGATTAAGGATCTTGAGATAGAGAGGCTCTCCTGGATTCAATGTAATCACAGGGCCTTTCATGATGGATGCAGGAGAAAGTAAGGACCATGGAGCAGAAGTTAAAGAAATGAGGCAAAGCATACCAGCAACCTCTAGAAGCCAGAAAACACCAAGAGTGTGTTTTCTGCAGAGGAACACAGCCTTCTGCTACCTTGACCCTGGCACACTGACACTGATTTAAGACTTCACAACTCCAGAACTGTATCATTTTAAGGCACCAAGTGATTGTTACAGCAGCAAAAGGAAACCAAATGTACTTTTTGTGTCCTTTACCAGCCTTCAGTACCCACTTCATGTTCCAAAAGTTTCTTCTCTGCTGCTTCTTTCATTGCAGTGGGTCCTTTCTACCTAAGTTTCATTCCTTCTGGTCTTAAAACGGTTCAAGTTCATGATCTTATCAATGTGACATTTAAATGTCAGAGTTTTTCCCTACACTCCTCAATTGTTACGAGTGGTACATTGTCAGTTCTGCCTACCTACCTTCTTCACCTGGAACCAGAGGTTGTTGGGTTCAGTTTTGCTGTTTAGTGTTAGCAGACAAAACAGAAACGTGGGTTTTGTTGTTGTGTGGGGTTTTGTTTTGGTTTTCTTATCCTCAAGTTTTCCATGCAACATCCTTGCACAATGTCTTCCTTGAAATGAAAAATAGATAACACTTCTCTTTTTTCAGCAATAATGAGGAAAGGTCTATCTCTAGTGTAAAATGAAAAATCTGAAAAGGATTCTATAAGTGTATTGAAACTTCACTCGCCCTTTCTTGCAGAATCTAATCAGTCTGAGATAAAGGACAAATAGATTCAGTATCAACCTGATATTAGGCAACTCAGTGGAGAAAAAGACTAACCTTGTCAGAGACTGAAACTTCAGGCCGAGTTAGGTTTTTCTCTGCTCTGCTTGTCTGTTGTTAGTGAGGGCTGGGGCTGACACTCAACGGTAGAGTGCTTGCCTGGCATGTATGAGTCCCTGGATGTGATCAATCCCCAGCACCACAATTTAAAGGAGGAAAAAGAGAAAAAGATGTGAAAACTACTACTTTAGGTGACATTTTCCTTTCTTTCTTCTTTTTCTTTTCTTTTTCCTTTTTTTTTTCTTTTTCTTTTCCATTGGGTTATACCCCATCTCTTTTTTATTATTATTATTTTTGAGGCAAGGCCTCCCCAAGTTGCCCAGGCTGGCCTGATCCTCCTGCCTCATCCTCCCAAACAGCTGGGATGACAGATATGTGCTATCATGTTTGGTCTTCAGAACGTGGAATTTCTGGTGATTTCATGTCCTTTTTTTTCCCCCTTCCAATTAAAACTAATAATATAAGGCAGATTTTAAAATCGATAGGAATCAATGTTCTAACCAGTGAAGGGATTATCTCTACAATGTCCTTTGCAGGTATTACCAGCATTTTTAATGTCATCAATCAGCATGCCTTCATTGTTAGGCAAAGCTGCTTTTGTGAGAGAATTTCTACATCTAATTGACATATTTTGCTCAGATACATTATACTGAGGAAATGTGCATATGTGTTCCTATATATATAGATGGATCCATGGTTTTCTTTTGTGCATTTAGACATCGTATCACCCACATGCAAATAAATATTTTGAAAATGTTCCTGATTTATGAAATAACCCAGATGCATGCATGCTGAATCCTCTTGCCCTTCATAAATGTGGTCGAACTTGGCCTAAATCCCAGATCTATAGCCGATGACAGTCCAGAGTTCTCCCAGGATTTTTCTGACATCTTTGATTGAACTTTTTCTACTCAGTCCTCAAGTGATTCCACCCTCCTAAATATGACCACAAAGTATCCACGGGTTGTCCTTAAGACAGCACTCACTCCAGTCATTTCACGAGCTTTATAATTTAGCTCTAGATTTGGGGGATCAGGGAGAAGGGTCATAATACGGAATATAAAGGATCCCATCGATAAGGGTCAGCTCCCTTATCGTCTTCTTTCTTTCCCTTTCTTCCTGATAGAATCATGATATTTCTCTCTTTGTCTCTTGCCTTTTGATCACTGTTGTGATCCAGGCTTCTACAATGGGCTTGAGCAATTTCTTCAAAACAAGCACACTGCGCTCCTTGAAAGGAACACCAGTGGATGGACTTTGGTTCTGCCTTTGATACAGAAAGACAGTGTATCAATCATGTACCTACCAATGTAGGATAGAAATTGCCCATTTCATTTTCTCCTCCTTCCTAATTGCTGCTGTAGGCAGAGATAGACATCTCAAGTCTCAGCCATGGATGCTGTTGAAGATGGTGCCCAACATGAGATGGTGGTTGGTGGAGAGACCTGGTACCACCACTGACTGCACGCACTTTCCACCTTGATCACGTGGCCTCTCAGTCTCAGGACTTTATAGTTTTGGGGATGATGGAATTATATGAAACGTGTAGGGGAAAAAAATGGAAAATACACACGTGTATGTTATGATTATTCTTATGATGTTCATTTCAAGCAACAGACCATGTGTACTTGAATGCAGTTGTGGGATAAGACAGTTTGTGTGCTTGATAAACTTGCCAGATTTAGCAACATCTTGGCTGCCTGCTTGGCCAGGAAACTCTGTAAAGATCTGTTTTCTGGGGAGAGACTAAGGACTTCTTTAAGACTGAGATTAGTGAAACTGTCCTTTCTGCATGTTTTTTTTTTTTAATTTTTTATTTTTTAACAAGTCCACCTCCAGTCCAGATGGCATCAGGAAGCGCAGTGGCAGGACAAAATAACAAACAACAGCATTTACACTTTTCAAATATTCATCCATTTGTATGCAATTCAGGAGACTGGGAAATGTTTGAGGACAACTTCAAGGATAAACAAGATCAGCGCAATATAGAATATCCATGATTCAGAGGCAGGGAATAGTGAAGTGACATTTATTTATGCAGGGATGGGATAAATAGTTTTATTTTTGAGTCAGTTCTCCAACTCACTTCAGCTAGGACCCACAGGAGGAAGGTGAGAGGAAGGAGCAGCTGGACTGGCACTCATCAAATCTGGAAGAACGCCAGGCTCAGGAGCAGCCGGAATGGGCAGGAAGGATGACGGCAGCTGACACGGAGTCCAGGAAGCAGTGACTTGGTTGTGCCCCCTGATCCTATCTGCATACATTTATCAGTCAGGCAATCATCCTGGAAGCCACCATTCTCTCTCCTCTTCCTAAGGTCATCAGTGACCTAGTTGCTTCACATAGCAGCTTTACCTCCATTCATCCTTCCTTATTTTCTCCCCTTTCTCTTTTTCAGAAAAAAGAGAAGTGTTATCTATTTTTCATTTCATAAAGATAAGAAAATCTTCCTTATTTTCTCTTCAGCACACTGAAGACCCCAGTTCATGAAATTTCTCCGTCTGTTGGCTTCTAGGCCATGCCTTCTCTGATTCTCTTCCTGAGTCTCTTGCCTCTTCTGTCCCGGCTTCTCTTTACAGGTCATCATGATGCATTTTGTTGTATGATTCTGTCTCTCTCTCATAGCCCTTATTTCCTTGGAAACTTACCTAACATAGATTTAGTTATCAGTTATGTTTTAGTCAGCTTTTGTGCTGCTGTGTCCAAAAGGACCTCACCAGAACAACTGTAGAGTTGAAAAAGGTTATTTGAAGGCTCATGGTTTCATGGGTCTCAATCCACAGACGGTCAACTTCATTCCTCAGGTCTCCAGGTGAGGCAGAACAACATGGTGGAAGAGTGCAGCAGAGGGGAGCAGCTCACATGATGATCAGGAAGCCACTCTCCAGATACTAATATATACCCCATAGCCACACCCCCAATGAGTCACTTCCTCCAGCCACAGTCCACCTGCCTCCAGTTACCACCCAGTGAATCCCATCAGGGATTAATTCACTGAGTAGGTTAAGGCTCTAGCCCAATCATTTCTCTTCCAAACCTTCTTGCATTGTCTCTCATGTGAGCTTTTGGGGGACACCTCATCTAAACTGTAACAAGTTCTATTGCTCTCAAACACTGTACCTTCATCCCTGATTTCTTTTTCCATTTTGACCAGTTTCAGAAATCCATTCACATCCATTCATACTAGATATCTCATCACATTCCCAACTCATTTTTTAAAAATTAAACCCATCCTCTCCTTCATGACCTTCCTGTCCCATGTTCTCTATTATAATAGCATCACTGCCCCACCAACATCCTTCCTCACCTAACATTAGCACCTTAATTCTATCTTCCATCTCTCCACAGTCCCTCCTTCCGCCCTCCCCCTCACCACTTTTCATCTCTGTATCTCTCTCTCCTACCTCATGAGCTAACCAGGTGCCTAGATGTGTCAGTTCTGTTTCTTCAGTTGGTCCCCATCTCTGTTTGAACTATGATTATCCCAGAACACATTCACTCACTCTAATTATTTCTCTTTTTGCTTATAAAATATTGTAGACTTAAAACTGTAGAGATAAATTTAAGAAATATCAGTGGAAAAGACTCAGATATTGCAAATACTAATGTTTTACCGTGTCACTACAGAGCTTTTTTAAAAATGACATACAGCATGGAAAACCACCCTTCCATCTCCATTGCCATCACTACAAGTCCTCCCTTTCCCCATCCCCCAAATTAATAACCATTCTAAGATGGGGAAATAGCCTTCCAGTCAATTTTGTAGTCTTAAGAAATGTGGATACATTAACAACCTAGAGTACAGTTGTATGAATTTTTGAAGGTTTCACAAATGATAAAGTGAACCTATCCTTTGCAACTTGTTTATCATTTAATATTATATTTTTGAAATGAGTCTGTGAATGTCTGTTCATTTTAATTTATGTATCAATTTTCATTAAGGGATTACACCACAATTTTTGCATTCCTTTATTGATAATATTTGCATTATTCCCAGTTTTTCCTCAATACAGTGTTGCATTGGGTAACAGAATTCTTTGTGTTTTTAAAATTTATTTTGGTCTTGTACCCAGAAATGGAGTTACTGGGTACATGCTTACTCAGTTTTACAGGAAATTATTACCAATTGGTCTTTAAAAGAGATGGAGCAAAGCACATTTCTACCACCAACATAAAAGATTCTACTCTGTATGTTTATCACATTTGATGTTCTCAGTATTTTGAAATTTTTGCCAATTTGATAAACATAAAATTATTTCTTATCATTGCTTCAAATTACAGTTGCATGAATCCTGGTTATACTAAGTATTTGTTCATGTAGTTATTGGATTTTTAGATTTTCTTTTCTACATTTTGCCCATAAATTTCACTTGTTTTTATTTACTTATTTGTATATTTACTTACTTATTTTTTGGTACTGGGGATTTATCCAAGGGATGCTTTAACACTGGGCCACATTCCCATACCTTTTTATTTTGCTTTTTGTTTTTTGTTTTGGTACTGGGGATTAAACCCAGGCACACTCAACCACTGAGCCACATCCCCAGCCCTGTTCTGTATTTTATTTAGAGACAGGGTCTCACTGAGTTGCTTAGGGCCTCGCTAAGTTGCTTGAGACTGGCTTTGAACTTTCGATCCTCCTGCCTCAGCCTCCCAAGCCGCTGGGATTACAGGTGTGCGCCACTGGGCCCGGCTCCTTATTTTGTTGTTTTGAGATGGTCTCAAAATAAAGTTGTTCAGGGCTTCACTAAGTTGCTGAGGCTGGCCTTAAACTTTCCATCCTCCTGACTCAGCCTCTCAAGTTCCTGGTATTAGAGGCTCTTGTGACTATGCTTGACTCTTGGTTGCCTTTTTAGAGTTTTATGTTTTTCTCTTTGATTTGTAGGGGTTCTATGCAAAGATGTATAGAGATTTTATTTCAGTTTTCTGCTGTCAATTTCTAACTTACCTTGTTATAATTATACTTTGCATGATTATTAAATTCACTGTTTTCTTTCATGACCTAGTAGATCTTGGCTAATTCTTCATATACACTTGAGAAGAAAACTTACTCTGTTGTTGAGTGGAATGTTGTGTGTCAATTAGGTGATGCTGGTTCACAGTTTGTTCACATAAATATTTTTGCTGTCCTTCTGACTACTTGTTATATAACTGAGAGTAAAGCAGAAAGTTTCCATTATAATTTTGACCTTATCTAATTGTCTTGTAAAGTTTGTATGTTTTTGCCTCATGATTTTTGATGTGTTGTTGTTAGGTACATATATGTTTGGGATCTTTTTATCTTTCTGGTATGTTGACTTTGTGTTGTTAAGTATACTCATCTTTTTCCCTAAAAATGTTCCTTGCCATGAAATCAAATCTATCCAATATCAATATAGTCACTTTAATTTGATGTGGATTATCAATTGCATGGTTTGTTTTTATAACAATCTTTCTCTTTTTACCTATATCTTTATATTCATGGTGGGTTTCTTGTAGATTATATACAGTTAGGTCATTTAATTTTTAATCCAATGTGATTAAAAATGTGATTATCTTTTAATTAATGTGCTAATATTATTTATATTTAGTATAATTTTTTGTTTTTTAGTATTTCTAGGAGATTTTATTATTTTTTTATGTTTTTAAATCTGTGGTTCAAACTTTTTTTTTCTTTTTTCCTGTTAATGTTTTTTTTTAATTTACTTATTGATTCATTGAACACAAATGGAGTACAGCTATTGTTTCTCTGGTTGTACACAAAGTAGAGTCACTCCATCTGTGCATTCAAACATGTGCACAGGGCAATGATCTCTGTCACACATTCTGTTACTATTCTTACCCCCCACCCCGACCCCACCCCTCCCTTCCCTCTATGCTATCTATCCTTCCTACATTCTTGTCACCCTTCCCCCCCGCATTATGCATCATCATTCATTTATCAGAGAGACCATTCGGCCTTTGGATTTTTGGGATTGGCTGATCTCACTTATCATAAAAGTCTCCAACATCATCCATTTACCTACAAATACCATAATTTTATTCTTCATTATGGCTGAATAATATTCCATTGTGTATATATACCACAATTTCTTTATCCATTCATCTAGTGAAGGGCATCTAGGTTGGTTCCACAATCTAGCTATTGTGAATTGAGCAGCTATGAACATGGATGTGGCTGCATCACTGTAGTAATCTGATTTTAAGTCCTTTGGGTATAGGCCAAGGAGTGGGATAGCTGGATCAAATGGTGGATCCATTCCAAGTTTTCTAAGGAATCTCCACACTGCTTTCCAGAGTGGCTGCGCCAACTTGCACTCCCACCAGCAATGTATGAGTGTACCCTTTCCCCCACATCCTCGCCAACACCTGTTGTTGCCTGTATTCTTAATAAAAGACATTCTAATTGGGGTAAGATGAAATCTTCAGGTGGTTTTGATTTGCATTTCTCTTATAAGGAGGGATGTTGAACATTTTTTCATAAATCTGTTGATTGCTTGTAGACCTTCCTCTGTAAAGTGTCTGTTCAGAGAAAGCATTTGATAAAATACAGCACCCCATCATGCTCAAAACTCTAGAAAAAATAGGGATAGTGGGGGACATTCCTTAACATTGTAAAGACTATCTATGCTAAGCCCACAGCTAACATCATTCTAAATGGAGAAAAATTGAAAGCATTCCCCCTGAGAACTGAAACAAGGCAGGGATGCCCTCTTTCACCACTACTATTCAACATTGTTCTTGAAACTCAAGCCAGAGCAATTAGACAGACCAAAGAAATTAGAGGAATACAAATAGGAAAAGAAGAGCTCAAATTATCCCTATTTGCTGATGACATGATTCTCTATTTAGAAGACCCTAAGAATTCCACCAGAAAACTTCTGGAACTCATAAATGAATTCAGTAAAGTAGCAGGACATAAAATTAATGCTCGTATATCTAATACACTTTTATTCGTAAGTGATGCATCCTCTGAGAGAGAAATTAGGAAAACTACCACATTCACAATAACCTCAAATAAAATAAAATACTTGGGAATCAATCTAACAAAAGAAGTGAAAGACCTCTACAATGAGAACTACAGAACACTAAAGAAAGAAGTTAAAGAGAATCTGAGAAGATGGAAAGATCTCCCATGTTCTTGGATAGGCAGAATTAATATTGTCAAAATGGCCATACTTCCAAAAGCGCTATACAAATTCAATGCAATTCCAATTAAAATCCCAATGACGGACCTCATAGAAATAGAGCAAGCAATCATGAAATTCATTTGGAGGAATAAGAGACCCAGAATAGCTAAAGCAATCCTTAGCAAGAAGAGCAAAGCAGGGGGTATCACAATACCAGAGCTTCAACTATACTACAGAGCAATAGTAACAAAAACAGCATGGTATTGGCACCAAAATAGACAGGTAGATCAATGGTACAGAATAGAGGATACAGAGACAAATCCACATAAATACAGGTATCTCATACTTGACAAAGGAGCCAAAAACATACAATGGAGAAAAGACAGCCTCTTCAACAAATAGTATAATTATTGATATTATCGATGAAAAAACATCTCTTTCTAGATTTTTTTCTGTCTCATCTATTTTTGGTCTGCTTCATATTGGATTCAGTAATTTGTTATTATGCTTTTATCTCCTCTATTAGCTTGTTAATTATAGCTCTCCAAAGACATTAGTCATTTTAGAGCTTGTAATATACATCATTAATACAGACTATCTTCAGATATTGTACACTTTCACATGTAATGACTCTTCAACAGTATTCTTCCAGTTACTCATTTCTATTTTGATTTGTACTGATTGTGGTGTAGTTTATTGCACATTGTATACAAAATGCTAACACAACACATGGCTACTTTTTTAGAGAGACAATCCAATTGTAGATTGATTTAAGTATGAAGGTGATGAAGTTCACATACACTTGCACTGATGCCACTTCCTGCACTTTCCTGCCTTTGCATGAATCCTACGTTTGTCTGACATCATATTCACCCTGCTGAAGACATTCCTTTCACATTTCTTACAGCAAAGATATTCTGTTATGAGTTCTCAATTTTTGTCTCTCTGAAGACTTAGTAGTTTTTGATTAATGACTTCTTCATTGTCCTTTTGTTATTGAAAGATATTTTAATTTAATATAGGAATTGGAGTTGGCATTTTAAAAATTTCAACACATCAAAGGTCTATCACCCACCTCCTGCCTTCGGATTGTGTCAAGGTTTTTGCTGGTCATCTTGAGCCTTGTTCTTTACTCTTACCATGTTTTTCATTTCTGCATTGTTGTTGGGTCTTTCTTACAGTTTTCTTAACTGTGCTGAAACTCCCTATATGTTCACAGGTGCTGTGTGCCTTTTCTATTATTAATAGTATAAATTCATCAATAGAGCTATTTCCAATATTCCGTGTGACTCCCAACATCTGGATCATATCAGTGTCTGATTTTGTCGATTTTCTTGACAGTGTGTTGTTCTTATTTGCCTTTTTATGTTTCTCATAATCCTTGTTGGAATGCCAGACATCTTGTACAGGACAATAGTGTCGAGGTAAGTAGCATTCATGCCAGTAAATGTACACAGACTCTTTATTTGGTAGGTTATTAATGTATAGGCTTGATTCAGTGTAGCCTTGGCTTGACATTTATAAGGGTTTTACTATTACCAAGGTCACCTTCAGTGCACCCCAGATTAAAATTCTTTTATGGATGCTTTGTGTTTAGGGTGACAACTGCATTTGCTACCTAATTGCTGTTATTCCTGTTTCACCTTCAGTTTCAGGCTTTCTGTAATCTCAGCTCTCCAGTGCATTCAGAACAGGTTACAATTCATAGACTTATCCATGTTCTTATAAAGGGTGATAACTGTATTCTCTCCAACTTTCTACATCTCAAGCAAAATCCTTAAATATTTAAGTTCCTCTCAAATCACAAGGTTTGTCCAGAATGTTTTGAGAGAGAATGCATAATGTTTTGATGGACTGTATTTTGCAAATATTTGCTGAACAGCCAGCCACAACTTTAATATGCATGACTGTAATTGAAAGGGATCTTATAATAAAACACAGCTGTAATATTAATAATAATGGCTAATAATTGTCCAGTGCTTAAAGTTCACTAGGTAAAATGCAAAGTGTCTTGCATTGAATGCTCTCAACTTCATTGAGGCTTCTTCCAATCATTGGAACATAGGAAGCGTGTGATCTCTCTCCCTTACACATGAAGAAACTCAACTTCAGTAAGCAGGTTACCAGGTCAATGTCACACAACTACAAAAGGTTCCATCATATTCTAGAGACCCTGGTCTTAACCAGTGTGCAACACAGATTCCTTATGGGGTTGTCAGGTTATTTTTTCTTTTATGAAAGTTGATCTCTTCTCCCATTTATCAATGTTCCTCCATTGGTAGTCTTTAAAGGAGCAAAAAATGCCTGAGTTTGCCCAGGTAACATTCCTATCACTGGTTTTAACCTTATTTCTGTGTTAAAAGAGATTGATGAGTTGTCCACCATTTAAATCTTACCTATTATGTACTATATGGTATAAAGTTTGTAAAAGTTTTGAAATCAGGGTACAAAAAATTGCTATTTTTTATTCTCTAATTTTGTTCTAAAACTATCATGTTTATCTCTCAGTTTTAGGAGAGTTGGTCTGCTCATAAATCCCATCACTCTCTTGCTTCTATTTCTGTCCAGCAAATTATTTCTTTATTCACAAGGCAATAAAAGGTCACTGGAAAGAAGAATATAATATTCACTCATAAAATAAAGTTAAACAGTATTTAGCATTTATATCTTTCCAGTGTAGTAAACAAAATATGGTTTATTTGACTCAATGAAGACCTATGATACCAAAAATGATAAATCTAATGATTTGTTTGAACACAGGAAGATAAATCTTTCACAGCATGCCCTCAGTGATGACATGTTGCCATTGTCCTAGTTTTTTTTAAAAATTAGATAGAAAGGCAAAGCAGGCCTGGCTTTTATTCCAAAACATCCAGACACTGGTCCAGTTTGCTGCCTAAGGAGACCAGATCAATACATACAATTCGTGTTTTGTTTATTTATTTTGCTTTATATGCTACTTATTGGAATAATATTGGCATAATTTTTTAAATTTGCATGTGATGATAGAAAAAGTGAAAGTCAATTGCTCTTTTTAATTTGCTTTAATTTCAGTGGGTGTCAGAAAGAATGTAGAATTCCCTGACCTTTCCTATGGGTATCATGAGATAATTATTTCCTTTTTAATAAAGACAATCAGATCTGTTTGAAAAATTGAGCAAGGGCATTATTAAAAGAGAGTTGGAGTTTAATATAAATGCTAGCTTCTTATTTTTATAAAATTTCTATACATTTCATTTATAAAATAATATGCAAACAGCCGACTCAGGAAAAAGTTTCTTTATAGCTTCTAATCACTTTTGTTGCCATAATTAAGGTAATCTAATTAAAATATATTAAGTTGGTGTCTTAACAATTCAGTTATCAAAACAATGTAGTCTTCCTTACAAACTACATGGTTTGAAATGTTTTTGTGCAGAGTTCTGTCTTACAGGAAGACAGGAGAAAACGGGGGGCAGTAAAGGGGAAAAAAAAAACAATAAAAGCAAATATAAACTATACAGGACAAGTTTTTGTACTCTTTCTCAATCTAGTTGTTTCTAAAAGGTTTTGATATGAAAAGTATAAATCTAGTTTCAACATGTGCCAGTTTCCTCCAAAGTTATTTTTAAAGAATCTTCATCTAGTCCTACTCTATTGCTTAAAGTCTTTCTTATAATTTATTTTTTACAAATTTTGTTTTTCATTATCAAATAAAAATCTGTCTCATGCTTTTATAAGCCTTTCATAAAAGATTCTCTTGACTGAATGGCAGAATCTGGCCTTTTCTTTTTATCTCTCTAATTAAAACAGTGCAACTTGGGTAAGCCATCAGTTAGTTCTCAGTAAATGGCATTTATTTTGATCTCCTTTTATATGGCAAGAAAAATGAAGGGAACAGAAATGTCCTGGTCCCTAAAATTAGATATAAATTCACAAATATTCAACTTCCAGAATCTTCTGGGTCTTCAGAAATGGCACCCAGTAATTTATTTCGACATAAATCAACTTGCTTTCACTCTACAGCTCACCGGTGCTGAGCTCATTTTTCAAAGGAACTTAACAGTCGAAGATTGTTCAAGCACTCTAGAATCTTACATCTATATTTTCTTTCTTAACTGACTCTCTGAAGTTTGAATCAAAGACCATATATCATGGTACAACTCCACCACTTAGAGACTCATCCTTCTGGCTACCATTTTGCATTCTTTTCTGCCCTCATCTTAGCCTTATTGTTGACATGGTTGTCTGGGATTATGAGGACTTTGGAAGGCGTGCTTCATTTTCCTTTTTTTCCCCATTGAATAAAAGTCTTGTGCTCTATTAATTAAAGGCACAGGCAAGATCTTAGTAACTGCACAAACCAGTGTCTCTACCTCTATTCCTTTGTTTCTAGGAACATCAAAAACCATGAGTAATGGACACATTGATCTAATAATGAATGCTTGTTAAAAGATGGCTTTTGATGTGCACTAGCATTAATAAATAACGTCAAGCAAACAGCATAATCAACTCGTGCTTAATGAGCATCTAAAATATTATGACTGCTTGAGTGTTTACAGGATAATTAAGAAGGGATTTCTCAAGAAATTTAGTTTCTAGTATAAAAACGCCTGGCAGATGTTCAAAGAGGAAATAAGTGTTTAGGTGGCTGTATATACCATTCATTTCAGAATCGATGATAAAAAATATGTAGTGTACATGGAAGAAACAGAGTATGTGGAAATTTTGTTGGAAGTAGTCAATCTATAAGTGGCCAAATTTACTAGATACAATATGAATCTGAGTCCTGATTTGGAAGGTAGCAATTTGACTAAGAAAGAAAGCACTGGCTTCGGAGGTAGAAAGCTTAGATGTCATTCCTAACAAGAGCAACTAAGTATCACATAATCTTACCCTACTCAATTGGCTTTTCTAGAATTTTTATGGATTGCTTATCCATAAAATAAGCGGTTGGGTCTTGTGTCCTACAGGGTTATTTTCAACTTCACATCAGGGAGTCCTTTGGGTATGGACAGACTAGATACCCTCCAGCCAAGAGAACAATGTTTTCCTTCTTTCTGTGCAGTTTACAAAGCCTGCCAAAATGCAGAACTTCATTCTAGAAAATGCACAGGGATCTGAAGATAACACTGAAAGTAATTTAGGATACGCTTCCCTAGCTGATAAATTTTTAGCTTATATTAAAAGTGGTTTCAGGTGTAACCCATACTAGAACTAAGCAAGACCTGTGTTTGACTTATAGGATAGTGTGGATTTAGGGCAAGATTTTGGACTTCAGAACACAATGAACCAGTATTTGATCTTGATTTCACCACTTTTTAGGTACATGAATTTCAGTGAGCTACTTAATTCCTCTAAATATGTTTTATTTTCTTTAAAGTGGATTTAATATCTACTTCAGATAGAACTCAGGATGAAGTAATACATGTAGAGTTTAATGGTACACCTTTCACTTAATAGGTACTCAAAAACCACGAATTCCCTTCAATAAAGTTAAAGATTAACATTTTGAAAAGAAACCTTGTGTTTTGGCTGCTTACCACCTTATTTTCTTATGGATCAGGATGAATTCTGATAAAAATGATTGCTTATAAAAATAAATCAAACACAATTCTACATACTAAGAAAATATTTCTGCTATGCTTGTTAAAAAAATAAAATACTTAGAGACATACTTCACCCAAGAGGTAAAAGGTTTGTAAAATGAAAACTATAAAACATAGATGAAAGAAATTAAAGAAGACATAAATAAATGGAAAGATATCCTGTGTTCTTAGATTGGAAGATTTTTAATATTTTTAAAATTTCTGTATTCCCAAAGCAATCTATATATTCTATACAATCCCTATCCAAGTCCCTCCAGCATGTTTTACAGAAATGGGAAAATAATACCAAAATTCATATGGAACCACAGAAGATCCTAAATTGCCATAATAATCCTCAGAAAGAGTAAAAAACTGGAGGAACCACACTTCCTGATTCCAATACATATTATAAAGATAGAGATTAAGCAATGTGGTATTGGCATAAAAACAGACATGTAGACCAACAGAACAGAATAGAAACCAGAAGTAAAACCACACATCCAATTGGTCTTCAACAATATTGTAATGTGCCACTTAAAATTTTGTTCATGGGGTAGATCTCATGTTAAACGTTCTTATTAAAATCAAAAAGGAAAAACAAAGGAAGCCTACCCACAGCAACAAAAAATAAAAACCCCAAGTAATCCGATTTAAAAGTTAACAAATGGTCTGAATAGATATTTTTCAAAAGAAAACATAAAATGACTAACAAATATATGAAAAAAAATGCTCAACATCATACTCCTCAGGGAAAAAAGAGATATCTCGCCTCAGAATTGCGGTATCAAAAAGATACAAGTAACAAATACTGGTGAGGATATATTCATACACTGTTGGTATGAATGTAAATTAGTATAGCCATTATAGAGAAGAGAATGGAGCTTCCTCCAAAAAATACAAAAAGAACTATCATGTGATCCAGTTTTCCCACTACTAGGTAGATATCCAAAGAAATTGAAAGCAGCGTGTCAAAGAGACATGTACATTTCCACATTTATTGTAGCATTATACACATTAGCCAAGATACAGAATCAACCCAGACACCCATCAAAAGGTGATTGGTTAGAGAAAATGTGTATATATGGACCATGGAATATTATTTAGCTGTGGAATTCTGGCATATGCAACATTGTGGATGAAACTAGAGGACATCATTTTAAGTGATGGAATTCAGACAAGGAAAGACAAATACTACAACATTCTTATTTAAATGAGGAAGCTAAAAAGTTGCCCCCATAGGTGTATAGAGAGTAGTGGTTACCAGAGCCTGGGAAGGACGAGGGGATAACAGACAGATGATGGTTAATGGTTACAGGGGTGCAGTTGGATGGAAAGAAAAACTTCTAATATTCTATACCATGGTAGGATAACTGTGATTGACAGCAATTAAGTGAATATTTCAAAACAGCTAGTAGATATAAATTGAAATATCATTCCATAAATATTCATAGTCACTATGAGTCAAAAAAAATTTTTATGTGAACAGACTCTCAGGTCCTATTCTATTCTACTTTCCCATTAGTGAATAAGAAAAAAACATACTCTGTTACTCTGTGATTTAACAAAAATACCCATCCAATCAAGCAGCTACCAGAAAATTCTACCCAGATATCTCAGGCAGCCTTTGACTCAACTCCAACCACGTCAAAGTTTCCATCCACTTGGGAGACAGTGGCTGTCAGTCCCACTGGAAAGAAGAGTGTCACAGAGATTTGATGTTATCTCATTGAACAATGTAGTGCCTCCTGAGAGGAAGTGAATCCTAATAAGTTGCCGCCTATGAGCTATGTGGGGTTAGCAAGGGAGGCCACCCATGAAATGTCGCTTTGATTGCTGAACTCCATTTGTCATTTCCCATAGATCTCTGTGAAACGATGTTGAGGTCACTAAAACATAGCTTGCTTATAACGTTTCTGTCAGGTGAACACAGTTCTCACAGGAACAGTATTTGTAACTTTTTTTTTGCCTGATTAAATTTCAAAAGCCCCTTCATTCATGCCTGGAAAAACACAATTTGAAGTAGGACCTCCTGAAAGGTGCCTATTAACCCTGCTAATGAGCATATATAATTCTTGCCACTTGCAGATGACATTCAATATGGCTTTGGGCTCATATTTCAGAGGACATTTCCACATGAAGTTCATTCTAGCAGAAGAAATACTTCCTGACTACTGACCCGAAGTAGTTGGCCAGGATGTGTGCGTTTCGCAGCAGATGCCAGACTGGCCTGAGTCCATCCTTGGGGGGTTTTCATAAAAGCAAATTCCTTATCTGGGAGACTAATCTCTTGTGATGTTTGACCATCCCTATGCACGGCAAGGGCATAAATGTCTCTGCCTTGTCTACCAGCTTCTCCTGTAGAGTCTTCTACTTTCTCTGTCTTATCCAGAGTGCTTCCTCAGGCAAAGACTGAAGTTTACCAATAAGCTCCATAAAATAGTGAGCACACTATTAACCTTCATTAAGGCATTTATGATCATGGTGGCATTGATAGTGTTGGAGGAATTCATTAAGAGAGGTCAGGGTATCCATTACTAACTGAAACCTTCAGAGGAGGTTAAAAAAAAAAAAACATTGGAGAAAAGATATCCTTTTCAACAGTGCTGGGAAAACTGGAAATCCATATGGAGCAAAATGAAATTAGACCCCTGTCTCTCGCCGTGTACAAAACTCAAAGTGGATCAAAGACCTAGGCATTAGACCTGAGACCTGTGCCTACCAGAAGAAAAGGTAGGCCCAAATCTCTATCTTGTCAGCTTAGGAATCAAATTCCTCAACAAGACTTCTGAAGCACAAGAAGTAAAACAAAATCAATAAATTACTTGGTATAAAACTAAAAAGCTTCTTCACAGCAAAGGAAATAATCAAGAATGTGAAGAGAGAGCCCAAAGAATGGGAGAAGGTCTTTGCCCCCCATGCCTCAGATAAGGTGTTAATTTCCAAAATATACAAAGAAATCAAAAAGTTCAACACCAATAATAAATAAATGAATCAATAAAGGGGCAAAGGAAGTAAACAGACACTTCTCAAAAGAATAAATACAAATGGTCAACAGATACATGAAAAAATGTTCAGCATCCAGCAATCAGAGAAATGCAAACTAAACCTACACTAAGAGTTCATTTCACTCCTGTCAGAATGACAATTATCAAGAACACAAGTAACAATAAATGTTGGCAAGGATGTGGGGCAAAGTGAACACTCATGGGCTGCTAATTAGTGCAACCACTCTGGAAAGCAGTGGAGAGATCCCTCATAAAACTAGGAATGGAACCACCGTTTGACCCAGTTATCTCACTCCTCAGTGTATATCCAAAGGATTTAAAATCAGTGTACTACAGTGACTAGCCACACCAATATTTATAAGCAGCACAATTCACATTAGCTAAGCTATAGAACCAACCTGGATGCCTATCAACAGATGAATGAATAAAGAAATTGTGGTGTGCACGATGGAATATCACTCAGCCATAAAGAAGAATGACTTTATGACATTCTCTGTTAAATGGATGGTTCTGGAGATTATCATGCTAAGTGAAATAAGCCTGTCTCCCAAAACCAAAGGTTGAATGTTGTCTCTGATATGTGGATGCTAAACCACAGCAAGCAGGGGTGGGGAAGAATAGAAGTTCAGTGGAGTAGACAAAGGGGATTGAAGGGAAAGGAAGGGGGATAGGAATGGGAAAGACAATGGAATGAATCTGACATAACTTTCCTATGTGCATTCATTAATATACTACCAGTGAATCTCAACACTGTGTACATTTAAAAGACTGGGATGCTAATTAGAATGAGATATACTCCATGCTTGTGTAAATATATCAAAATATACTCTACTCTCATGTAAAACTAAAAAGAACAAATTTTATTATAAAAGACTTTCTCAGGTCATCTATGGAAGCTCTTTGCCCTCATCCACCTAAGGTATTGGTGTCTCCATGTTACTAAAGAGAGGACTCCTTTCTGCAGAGGTGACTAGGATACGAATAAAAATTAAGAAATGGAAATAGAAATATGAATCTCTGCATGTTATACTAGAGCAAAAGTTCTGTTTTATTTAAGCAACAAAAGTTTTTGGGGGGTTAAGTGTACAAAAGGAATGTCTCTATTATAGAACATAAGAGAAAGAATGTCCCTTCTTTGACAATGTAATGGGATATGGAAAGTTTAAGACCTCACAGAAAACAATTTCTGAAATAGTACATAAACCTCGTTTGTTTTCAAAATGTTTAGTCGTATTATTTCTGAATTGATTATTGAACATGAAAAGCATATTAAATATTCACAATTCTCATTCATTATAACAGTTTAAGGAGTTCATGAATTTCATGCCCTTATCAATTAAGCTAATCTTCTTTTCATGTAAGAGAGAGAAGGTCCTATGCCTAGAAAAGAAACACATTAGGTGAAACCACCACTAGGCTTTGTATGGTCACCATTCACAGATGTTTGGATAAGGTAACTATATTTTAAATTCAACATTCATTGAACACAAATGGACAAGGCACTCTGGAGAATACAAAAATGGATAAGATGTATTCTCACTTAATACCTGAATTGCACGTTCAGGAATATTCTTCACAGAAGGTAGGAGATATTAAATGCCCAAGAAGGTAAAAGCAAAGTGGTTTGAGAACACAGGAGAAAGAGACTGTATTGTCCGCCAGGAGAGTCAGAAAAATAATTATAATGGAGTGGCGATTGAACTGAGCCTGGAAACATGGCTAAACTTTTATTAGAGAGAGAGGAAGAATATTGCAGAGGAAGACAGCAGCATTTGGTTACTGGTATGGAGATGAGTAGAGTAGAGTAATGAGAGAGAAAACCAGAAGAGTACATCATTGCCACCTGCAGAAATTCTTTGCAAGTGTATCAAGGACCCTGACCTTTATAATCAAGCAGTGAGGGATCATTGAAAACTATTTAGCAAAGGAGTGGTGTGATCAGAGCCTTAGAGCCATATCTAGCAAACAGAGCTTGGCAGCTGGTGCAAGAAAACAGAAGGGAAGGACCCCAGAACAGAGGTAGGACAAGAGGCTATAATAGTAGACTTACTGAGAGAGAAAAGAAGACTCAACTAAGGCCAACAGGAAAAGAAAAGGATTGTTGAGAGTCAGGGTAGTTTACAGGTTCAAATTCTACATTTGCCCATGCATGATGCCTGTGGTCAGAGGGCGAGTATTCACTGGGCAGGTAAGCAACAGACGCTGCATTAGGGTGAGAAGATGTGACTTCAATAAGATACTGTGCTGCTGGGAGCTGGCAGTCTAAGATGGGACAGAGGCAGATAAACATGGAACAATGGGATCAGAAATAGGAATAGTAAACTTAAATATGAAAGAATGTTCCAGGAAAGGGGAAGAGCATGTGGGGAGTTCAGAGTGAGACGGAGTGAGAGTGCCATTGTTGAGAAAGAACCAGTACAGCTAGCACAGTGAGGAAACAGACTCCATTTTTTAAAAACTTTAACCATCTAAATTTAAATATCACACATGTCTAGTAGCTACCATTTTTAGCAAAGAGCAGATGTAGACCACTGGATTTTAAAAATTCATTTTATCTGAAAATAAGTAACCAACATTTTTCTTAGACTTATCAAAGACTCTCTTTTTCTCTCTTTTGACACAAGTCACTTAATTGTTTTACCTTGAAACCATTATAAGATGGAGAGAAGAAATAAAAGCAAATAATCATTATAATATTGCAGAATACTTAAAGAGGTGAGGTGGTGAGAAACAACACAGGAGTGGGGTCTGGATTACTCACTCCTGGTTTTTAAGTGGATGGATGAATGATGAGGTTTGCACTTTGCTAAGATAACTGTTCTGGTATGTGGCTGCCATGCACAATTACGGATCACTGGAGAAGTTATAGGTCTTTTAATTCATCACAGAACATTCTATTGGAAAGTGCAGTCTACATTAAATGCTGATCTGATTTTTCCATACACAAGTTTTTTCCACTTCCCCCCTTCCCCAAATTGTAATCTAGCCTTTGTATTATTTTTTAGTGGTTTTCTTGAAATTGTGAAATCACATATAAAATACTGTCTACTGCCTCCCTTGTATAGTTTAAAAAGCATGAATGAAAAGAATACAACAGCCCAGCTCAAGAAACATCAGGCTGTTAAAGTTTATGTGACTCTTTCTTTCCCCTCAGAGTTAAACAGTATTTTGTTAATCAGTCTCATTCCCTTTATAATTTATTTTGTATGTCAACTCTAATCAAGGTATTTTACCTGTTTCTGAGCTCTAATAGTGTATATACTTCTATGCATTTCTCTTTTCGTTAACGTAAGATTCATACTGTGATTGATTTCACTTTTAACACTTGCATAATATTTCTTTGCTCAGATATTCCATAATATATTGGCCCAGGCTTCTCCTTTCCTTAAGTCTTGTGGCTTTTGTTTTGCCTTGTTCTGCTATCAAACCACGCTGATGTGAACTGCTGGGATAGGTTTCTCTGTTAATCTCTATCATGGGCAAATATTTAGAAACTAACAACGAATTTGCTCCAGTCCTATCTTCATGAGTATTTGTTTTTAAGCAAATAGCCCTGAAAAGATAGAGATAGTGATTTGCATGTGAACTGATTTATTTACACTCCCAAATAATAACAGTAGAGGCATCCCCCTCTCAAAGGCATTCCAGACTAATAAAGATAGAGATGCTCCCTCCTCTCAGAGAGATTTGTTTACATTTCAGCCTAATAACATAATGTCTATCTCTGGGTGGATTCACTTGTATAAAATCAGTCTCAACCTCAGCATTCCTCTGTATAATGCATTCCCATTGCTTGTACAAGCAACAGGTAACACTGTGGCCCTCATCACACTATCTTACAGGGGTTTGTGGCTACAATGTTACTCTGTTGCTTCTGCTATGAAGACTAAACCATATTTTGCTTCTAATTCTGTATCTTTGAAACTGACTGACTAACTTGTTACTTTGCAAGCAAGATGTAAGCTCAGACCCTTGCACAATTCCTCACTTGATGGTTTAACATGAATGTTCCTGTTTGTCTCTGGGAACACTTTTGCAAGAATTCTTAGGGGATACATCTAGAAGCAGAATTGCTTGGTTATAACTTCACCTGAATGCCACGTTATTTTTTAAAATTGGTAAAGTCAATTTACACTCCCACTCAATAACATTAAAGGGGTTTTGGTTCTCTGTCTTCATCAATATTAGGCTATTACAGTTAATTAAATTGCTCTCAGTCCCTTTGGTGTGAAATGACATCTGAGTGAGGTTTTAACATGCAATTCCCTGATCTAAGGCAACAAAGCAATTTTTCATACATGTTGTAGTTACTATTGATTCCTCATCCAAGAAGGGCCAGTTCACCATTTTGTTCTGTGGTTCTGTTGGGTTGATTATCTCTGTCTAGTTAATTTATAGAAGTTCTTTATATGTAACAGAGCCTGGTCATTTATTAATTGTATGAGATGCAAATATTCTCCTCCTTTTTTTGTTTTCATTTTCTTTACCATGTTTTCTGATAGACAAAAAAATAAATCCTTAAAGGTTTATTATTATTATTTTTGGTGCTTTGGCATCTTATTTAAGATTTCCTCCTTCCCAGATTCCTGAATTACAAATTTCTTGTGTGTGTGTATTGTCTTTTGAAATTTTGTTTTGTGTTTAACACTTAAATCATCGAACCATCTAGAATTGATTTCTGTATATTGTCTGGGGTCAGAATTCACTTTAGTTTTTCCCATGTGCATGAGAAGTGGTCAGAGTACCGTGTATTGGATTGTTTATCCTTTCCCTCACTGATGTACAACACCAGTTCTGTCATATACCAGATTTTGAGAGACAAGTAGGCCCGTTTCTAGGCTATTGTGTTCCACTGGTCTGTTTGCCGCCCTCGCCCCCAAAGCTAATTACTACACATTACTATAGTTATGTAACTGTCATAGCCTTACAATAAGTCTTGTTAGCTGAAAGGGAAGCTTTGAATTTCTTGTTCTTTTTCAAATATATTGCTTTTCCAAATGCATTTTAGAATCAGCTTGTCAAGTTACATGAAGGAAAGCAACTATCTTAATTAGATTTTAACTAGAAATATATGTAGTCATACATCAATTTGGAGAGAACTACCATTTTTACAATATTGAGTCTTTCAGACTAAGAACATGTTCTGTTTCTCCTTGTATTTGGATTTCACCAAACCGACATCTTGCACATCCTTTGTAAAATTTGTATTTGCTTTTGATGTTGTTGTTACTTTTGTAAATGGCATCTTCTTTTTAAATTATATTTTCTAGTTGGTAGTTGCTAGGGTGTAGGAATGTATTGAACTTTGATACACTGATTTACTAAACTCATATTAATTCCAATAAGTTGTCAAATTAGGGATTTAATGTAAAATTTGTATCTATTAATAATGGCATTTCCCCTCCTTTGCCAATCTTTCATTTTCATTTATTCTTCCTGCTTTAGATCATTATTACCTCCTGAAAAATATTGCATGCATGTAATGATAGGTGCCATCCTTATTTTCATATTTGTTTCAAAGAAAATGGTTTTAAATTTGCCCCACTGAGTGATGCTAATGTAGTCTCTTTAAGACGTTGAGAATATGTTCTTCCATTCTAGTTGACTAAGACATTCTTAATGAATTTTATTTTATAATATTACTTTCTTTACTGGTGAGATAATTATGTGACAAATTAATAAAAATTAATGAATTTTGTGCTGAAATAACTTTAGATTTTTACACTAAGCTCAAGTTTTACACATTGGAAAATTTAGATTTCTAATGTAGAATTTTGTTTGGAGTTTTTACATCTGTTTTATCAATGAAAATGATGTGATCTTTGTGATTTTTTTCCTCTTGATAATCATTTTTAATTGGGGCATCATGGATTCTGACAATTTAATTCCATCATCAGATTTTATTAAGTTTCTTTGTTGTGTTAAATATTGTTCTGGCACTTTGGATAAATCAGCAAACAAAGCAGTAGAGATGAACTTTGGATATAATCAAATGGATAATTAATAAATGTAAATAAATGATCCAATATGTTAGAGGAAGATAATGTTAGGGAAAAGCAGAACAGAAGCATAAAAGAATCAGGGAAACAAGTGAGGGGGCAAGTTGTAATTTCAAGGAAAGAGATTAGGGTAGTTGTCATTGAGAAGGTGACTTTTGAAGAAAGTTTTGGAAGGTAGGGAAGCAAGTTCTTTGGATATCTGGGACAAAAGCACTCCAGAGAAAAGGAAAAAATATCACCAGGGTCTAAGGGGGAATTCCATAATGTGTTTCTGAAACATTGAGGAAAACTGTGTCTATGGGGATAGTAGTTAAGATGTGAGATCAGACAGGTGGTATGGTTCAGTTTCGTAGGATCTTGTGGGTCACCGAGAACATGACTTTTCTCTAAGAGAAACCCACAGCAACTTCAAGATGTGAAAAGAAAAATAAAATGATATTTCTTATATTTGAAGAGGCTCATTCTAATTACTTGCTGTTCTGAGAATGAACTACAGAGATAGAAGCAGTCTCCTAGATCTATTAGGAGACTATTACAACAATACAAGTAAGAGAACAAGCACAATAGCAGAATTGTTCAGGTAAAAGACATATTTTTGAGCTTAGATCCTTCCAAATTTCCTGCCAGATTGGATGTGGGATGTGAGAGGAGGAAAGAAGGAAAGATGAGTCCAATCTTTGGACTGAGCTACTAAGATTGGGAGGACTGAGGTGGAGCTGGTTTGTTGGGGAGTATTCAGTTATAGATCTTAAGTTTGAAATGCCCATTAGGCATCCAGGTGGAGCTGTCTAGTGGCAGCTGGAGATGTGAGTCTGGAGAGTAGACAGAGGGAGACACAGATGAGTAAACATACACTGAGGAATGAGGGTAGAAAAGGACTCAGAGCTCAGATCCTGCAGAGTTCAGTGCTCAGACAGGATAGGATGAAAGAACAAAAGATAAAGAAGAGTGATTTTTATAAAAGTTGCTTGATTTTGGGGGACCATACATGTAACATGAATTCAGGCCTAATCCCCTCTGAATAAGAGATAATCATAAGAATTCTTAAGAAGTTCTTTTTCTCCTTCAAACAGATGCCTGCCTCACATGATGTAAGGAATTTCATGGGCAAAATCATCAGTCCCATCTCCCACCACTCAGGCTTCTCATTTGACTCTTCTGCACTGTTTCTGTGACCCCTCCAACCCTAAAATGCAAGTTCCAGGTCAGTGATCATAGTCAGTTACCCCAGGGAAGACTTAATACACAGGATTTGTGAATTCTTCCCATTTTGGCCTATAAAGAATTGCTTTATTTTTCATCAGAGTAATTATGCATTGAGTAATTATTTTTTAGAGTAAGGTACAGAAAGATGAGTACCACATGATCTTACTCATATGTAGAGTCTAAAAAGTTGATGTATAGAGATTGAAAAGAAAATGGTGGTTTCCAGAGGCTAGGGGAGAGTAAGAGGGACAAGGAAAGATTGATCAGTGGGTGCCAAGTCACAGTTAGCTAGGAGCAAGAACCTCTGGAGCACTATTGCCCAGTATGGTGACTATAGGTAACTGCAATATACTCTGCATTTCAAAAGCTAGAAGAAAGGATTTTGAAAGTTTTCACCATAAAGAAATTATTAAAGGCTATACAATATATATATATACATGTATTGAAACATCATGTAACCTCACTAAAACTTTTTGTTTTTAAGTTTTAACTAAAAATATTAAATAAAAATGAGTAAAATAGCTTTATAATTTAGCATGGTATACCTAGGAAATGGTTCTATACATGTCTAAATTTCTACATTACCCTGGTAAGCTTTGCTATTAGATTGGTTGCAATCTGTGAAAAATTAAAAGGGGTCAGGGTTGTCTATAAAGTCTTTGAACTGGCACACTGTAGCACAATCACTGACCTGGTGAAGATTAATGGATGATTAATTCTAGTTGTAGGGGGTGATTGTAGAATCAGGAGTTGAGGCAGTAAAAGGTAAAGCACCTAGTATTTTGATGAAGAGTTCAGAACTTTCTAATAGAAATATATACATACTCATCCTAGATTAAAGTTTTCTACTTTACAGTAACCATCTTGGCAAATCTTTCATTTTTTCAATAATGTTGGCTTTTCAAAAAAATCACTTGGGAACTCCTTTTCAGAGAATCTATCAAGATCTATAGAATATTTTTTTTTCTTATCACCCTCTAGAGCAGTAAATTCCTTGTTTGTGAGGACAAATTTGATTTTTTTGAAATATCCAAAAATTATTTAGTACTGCATCTGTTAGAAAGAGTGGTTGATCAAGCTGGAGAATTCTTGTTAAGGGCCTAAATGAATAAGACCATAATTTAATGGCAGGTGTTCTTTAGTGGTGTCTACATTGGCATGTGTATATCTCATACATGTGATCAGTGTGTATTTACTGATGATAAGCTTCCTTACAGCATGATCAGTGACCCTGGCCAGAGAGACTCAAAATCACATGCCATCAGTCTGAATGAGTAGCAGCAAGGAGGGAGACTGAACTCACGCACTTTCTAATATATCTTGCCCCTTTGTTTATCCACTGGAGCTCAGTCTAGCCCTACTGAGGATAGTGCTTGTCAGTGCTGCTGACTTTGAATGACGAAGTCTTCACATAACCTTCAGGCAGAGCCTCAGTCCAAGCCTATCATAGGCAGCCCAGGGAATCCCCCAGCAGCAATAAATGTCTCATACTCATTTTTCACTGGATAACAGTGTGGCTCTCAGTCCTGGAAGAAAATCGCACATAGCTATATTACATTTTAAATGTTCCTGATTCCCTTCCTGACGGACTTCTCTTTAAGGAGAAAATCAAGTGTGTTCTTCTTGTCATTTGGTTTTTCATCCATTTATGTCCTTTTTGTTTTCTTTTCAGTTCAAACTTCCTAGGTAATTGCTTTGTAAATAATCTTAAAAATTGGTTCTGGTTTGTTATTCATTAAATTTTTTAGATATTGATAGAACTTTATTTTATTCATTTATTTGTATGTGGTGCTGCGAATCAAACTCAATGCCTCACACATGGTAGGCAAGCACTCTATCACTGAGCCACAATCCAAGCCCTGGTTTGTTATTTTGGGGGTGGATACCGGAGATTGAATTCAGGGGCACTGGACCACTGAGCCACATCCCCAGTCCTATTTTGTATTTTATTTAGACACAGGGTCTCACTGAGTGGGTTAGTGCCATGCTTTTTCTGAGACTGGCTTTGAACTCCCTATCCTCCTGTCTCAGCCTCCCAAACCGCTGGGATTACAGGTACGTGCCACAATGCCCAGCGGTTTACTATTATTATTTTTTAATCATTTAACTTAATTTTTTAAATTTTTAAAAAAATTTTTTCATACATATATTAGGGTAATATTGTCTGTCTCAATCTACCATCCTTCCCATCCATACCCACCCTGTCCCTTCTTCCCCCCCTCCCCTCTGTACAATCCAAAGTTCTTTCATTCTTCCCTACCCACCCCCCACTATGGATCAGCATCTGCTTATCAGAGAAAACATTCGAATTTTGGTTGTTTGGGATTGGCTTATTTCACTTAGCATGATCTTCTCCAGTTTCATCCATTTACCTGCAAATGCCATAGTTTCATTCTTCTTTAAGGCTGAGTAATATTCCATTGTGTATATGTACCACATTTTCTTTATCCTTTCATCTTTTGAAGGTCATCTAGGTTGGTTCCATAGTTTTGCTATCCTGAAACATTGATGTGGCTGTGTCACTGTAGTGTGCTGATTTTAAGTCCTTTGGGTATAAACCGAGGAGTGGAATAGCTGGGTCAAATGGTGGTTCCATTCCAAGTTTTCTGAGGAATCTCCATACTGCTTGCCAAAGTGGTTGTACCAATCTGCAGTCTCACCAGCAATGTATGAGCGTATCTTTCCTCCCACATCCTTGCTAACACTTATTATTGCTTGTATTTTTGATAATTGTCATTCTGACTGCAGTGAGATGAAGTCTTAGAGCAGTTTTAATTTGCATTTCTCTAATTGCAAGAGATGACGAACATTTTTTATTACGGGGCAATAGTTAACAAAAAATGGCATGGTATTGGCACCAAAATAGACATGTAGACCAATGGTACAAAACAGAAGACACAGAGACAAACCCACATAAATACGGTTATCTCACACTAGACAAAGGTGCGAAATATATACATTGGAGAAAAGATAGGGTATTCAACAAATGGTGCTGAGAAAACTGGAAATCCATATGCAACAAAATGAAATTAAAACCTCTACCTCTCACCCTGCACAAAAATTAACTCAACATGGATCAAAGACTTAGCCACTAAAACAGAGACCCTGTGTCTCATAGAAGAAAAAGTAGGCCCAAATCTTTATCATGTGGGCTTAGGACCTAACTTCCTTACCAAGACTACTGAAGCATAAGAAGTAAAATTAAAAATCAATAAATGGAATGGATTCAAACTAAAAAGCTTCTTTCTTCTCAGCAAAGAAAATAATTTGAAGAGAAAGCCTACAGAATGAGAAAAAATCTTTACCCCAGGCACCTCAGATAGAGCACTGATCTCCAAGATATATAAAGAACTCAAAAAGCTTAACACCAAAAAAACAAATAACCCAATCAAGAAATGGGCTAAGGAACTGAACAGGCACTTCACAGAAGAAGAAATACAATCAATCAAGAAACATTATTTAAGTACATTTTCGACAACTGTTCTATCATTTTAGATAAATTTTTTTAAAAATGTTTTTATTAGTGCATTATAGTTACACCTAATTGTTGAGTTCATTCTGATATAATCATACATGTATGAAATATAATTTGCTCCATTTCAGTCCCCAGGAATTTCTCTCTCTCCATTCTTCTCCCTCCCCTAATCCCTTCTTCTGTTCTACAGATCTTCTTTCTGTTTGTTTATTGTTTTCTTTTATATTGGTATTTTGAGGGTATACATAAGGGTAGAATTCACTATGGTATGTTCATGTGTGTCCATAGCATGATCTGGTCAACTTTGTTCCACAGTTCTTCCCTTTTCCTCTGCTTTCTCCCCTCTATCCCTTTCCTCTACTCCTTTGATATTCCTTCTATATTTTGGGGGTAGCCCCCACCCTTTTCTCTTATTTTACTCTAGCTTCCACATTTGAGAGAAAACTTTTGACCCTCGAGTCTCTGAGTCTGGCTTATTTCACTTAATATGATGTTCTCCAGTTCTATCCATTTAACAGCAAATGTCATAATTTCATTCTTTATGGCTGAGTAGAACTCCAGTGTGTGTGTGTGTGTGTGTGTGTGTGTGTGTACACATACATAAACACCACATTTTATTTTTCCATTTATCTGTTGATAGGCACCTGCGCTGGTTCCATAATTTGGGTATTATGAATTATGCTGCTATAGACATTAATGTGCCTGTATCACTATAGTAGGCTGATTTTAATTCTTTCAGATAAATACCCAGGAGTGGGATAGTTGGGTCATATGATGATTCCATTCCTAGTCTTTTGAGAATCTCTGTACTTCTTCCCAAAGTAGTCATCCTAATTTCCAGTTCCAACACAGTGTACCTTTTCCCCTACATCCTTGCCAGCATTTATTATTGTTTCCAATCTGGATGATTGCCTTTCAGACTAGAGATGTTATTTCCATATAGTTTTGATTTGCATTTTCCTGACTACTAGGGATATTGACTGTTTTTCATGTATTTGTTGACCATTTATGAAACATGTCTCTTTAGTTATTTTGCCCATTCATTGGGTTGTTTTTGAGGTGTTAATTTTTTTAGTTCTTTATATATTCTGAATATTAATCCCCTGTCAGAGGAGTAGCTGGTAATGATTTTCTCTCATCCTGTAGGCTGTCTCTTTATGTTCTTATTTCCTTTGCTGTGCAGAAGTTTTTTAATTTTATACTGTCCCACTTATTGATTCTTGGCCTTATTTCTTGAGCTTTAGGGGTGTGGTTAAGGAAGTGGTTGCCTATATCAATAGGTTGGTGTGTTGACCCTGTATTTTCTTGTAGCAAATGCAGAATTCCTAATTGCTCATGACTAAGTCTTTGATTCACTTTTTTACTGGGAGAGAGGGGTCTAGTTTCATTTTTCTACACAATGGGTAGTCAGTTTTCCCAGCACCATTTGTTAGGAAGGCTCTTTTCTCCAGTGTATGTTCTGGACACCTGTGTTGAGTATCAGATGGCTGTATTTATGAGGGTTTTTCTCCGTGTCTTCTGTTCTATTCCTTTGGTATTCATGTCTGTTTTGATGCCAGTAACCATGCTATTTTTGTTACTATTGCTCTGCAGGATAATTTGAGATCAGGTATTATTATGCCTCTAGCATCTCCTTGCTCTGGATGACTTTGGCTATTCTGGGTCTTTTATACTTCCACATGAATTTTAAAACTGTCTGTTTCTAGTGCTGAAAAGAATGTTACTAGTATTTTAATGAGGAATTCATTGAATGGTCTAACATTTTTGGTAGTGTGGCCAATTTGGTAATAATTCTGCCTGTTCTTTCCATCTTCAGAGGTTTTCTTCAATTTCTCTTCACTGTTTTCATCGTAGAGGTCTTTTGTCCCCTTGCTTAGATTTTTTTCCAAGTGTTTCTTTTAGGTTATTATGAATGGAATAGTTTTCCTCATTTCTTTCTCAGCATATTCATTATTGGAACATAGGAAAGCTATTGATTTATGAATATTGATTTTGCACACTGCCTCTTTGATGGATTTGTTTATCAACTCTAGGAGTCTCTTGAAGGAAGTTTTATGGATCCTCTAGGTATAGGATCATGTCATCAGCAAACAGAAATAATTTGACTACTTCTTTTCCTATGTGTATCTCTTTAATTTACTTTTCTTACCTGACTGTCCTGGCTAAAGTTTGAAGAACCATGTTCAACAGGAATGGTGAGAGTGGGTGTCCTTCTCTTGTTCCTGATTTAAGAGGAAACGCTCTCAGTTTTTCTTCATTCAGTATGATGCTGGCCTTGGTTGGTCACATACAGCATTTACAATGTTAAGGTAAGTTCCTTCCATCCCTAGTTTCTCAAGTATTTTTTCACATGAATTGGTGTTGAATTTTCTTGAATGCTTTTTCTCTATTTATTGAGATAATCTCTACTTATATGGCAAAGCACATTCATTGGTTCGATTGTGTTGAACCAAACTTGCATATCTGGGGTGAAACCCAGTTGTTCATGATTGATCTTCTTAATGTGTTTCAGAACTTAGCTGAGAATCCAGCTAGACCTGAGCTTTTCTTTGGAAAACTCTGAATTCCTGCTTCAATAATATCATTGCTTGATATTGGTCTGTTTAGATTTTCTATATCCTCTTGGTTCAATTTGGGTAGGTCATGTGTCTAGAAATTTGTCCATGTCTTCCAGGATTTTCTAGTTTATTGAAGTACAAATTTTCAGAATAGTTTCTAGTGATCCTCTGGATTTCACAAGTGTCTGTGGTGATACCTCATTTTTTATCTTCATTTTTATTTATTTGGGTCTGTTCTTTCTTTTGATTAGGCTAAGGGTTTCTTAATATTGTTTATCTTTTCAAACAACCAACTCTTTGTTGCATTAATCCTTTGCACAGTTTATTTTTCTCAATTTCATTAGTTTTGTCTCTGACCTGTCTTCTTCTTCTGTCTCCTACTGATTTTGGAATTAGTTTGTTTTTCCTTTTCCTGGGCCTTGAAATGTAACATTAGATTATTTATTTGGGATCATTTCTTTTTTTAAGGTACTGAGAATTGAACTCAGGGGCACTTTACCACTGGGCTAACCCCCTTCTGTTTTATTTTTTGTGACAGAGTTTCATTAAGTTATTGAGGCTGGCCTTGAACTTGTGATCCTCCTGCCTCACTGGGATCACACTTCTGAGCCACTGGGATTACAAAAGCTCACCACTACACCTGGTTGGGGTTTTCTTTTTTCCTCTTAAATTGTTTCTGTACTTTATAAGATTTCAATATATTGTATCTCTGTTCTCATTTGTCTCTAAGGATTTTTTTTTCTTTACTTCTCCCCTGATTTCTTCTATGACCCATTTCTCATTCAAGAGTGTATTATTTCTGGGCATGGTGGCGCATGCTCATAATCCCAGTGGCTTGGGAGGCTGAGGCAGGAGGATTGAGAGTTCAAAGCCAGCCTCAGCAAAAGCAAGGCGCTAAGCAACTCAGTGCAACCCTGTCTCTAAATAAAATACACAATAGGGCTGGGGATGTGGCTCAGTATCAACTACTGAGTGCCCCTGAGTTCAATCCCAGTCCCTCCCCCGAAAGAAGTGTATTATTTAATCTCCAGATTTTAAAATTTTTTTTTAAATATTATGATGGGTTTCTAATTTCACTCTATTATGATCTGAAAGGATCTAAGAAATTATCTCTATTTTTTATGTTTTCTCAAATTTTGTGTACTAAAATATGTTTTGTGTCTATTTTAGAGAAAGTTCCACATGCAGCTGAGAAGAAAGTGAATTCAGTTGTTGATGTATTTAATATTGTATAGATGTCTGCTCATTTGTTTAACAGTATTTTTTAGTTCTGTAGAGTCTTTACTTAGTTTGACTGGATGGTCTATCCATTGGTGGGGGATGTATGTTGAAAATACCCAGTATTATATTGGTGTCTATTTGACTCTTTATATTAAATAGGGTTTGTTTTATTTATGCAGGTGCACGAACATTAAGGGCATAAATATTTAAAATCACTATCTGATGTTGGATGATTCCATTAAGCAGTATGAATTGCCCTTCTTTGTCTTTTCCAATTAATTTTGGCTAGAAGTCTACTTTGCCAGATATGAGAGTAGATATTCTTGCTTTCAATTTCCATTTGCATATATATCTTTTTTTCCATCCTTTCACTTATAGCCTGTGGATGTCTTTGCCTGTAAGATAAGTCTTTTCTAAATAACATGTGGTGTGTTTAGTTTTTTAATCCATTCTTCCAATCCATATCTTTTTTTTGGGGGGGGTGTGGTTACATGGGATTGAACTCGGGGGCACTCGACCACTGAGCCACATCCCCAGCCCTATTTTGTATTTTATTTAGAGACAGGGTCTCACTGAGTTGCTTAGCACCTCACTTTTGCTGAGGCTGGCTTTGAACTCTCCTTTCTCCTGCTTCAGCCTCCTGAGACACTAGAATTACAGGCATGTGCCACCGGGCCTGGCAATCTATGTCTTTTGATTGGATAGTTTAGACTACTTACATTCAGTGGTATTATAGAGTGATGATTTTATTTCCAGTCATTTGATTTATTTCTAATGCTTAATTCAGGCTTGTTTGAAGGAATTGACTACACTTCTCATCATATTTATCCATATTCTGGCTCTAATTTTTTATTTTCTTCTGCATGCAGTATTTCATTGAGTCTATTCTGTATTGCTGGCTTAATGGCTCTGAATTTTCTTAGTTTCTACTTATTGTGGAAAACTTTTATTTCATATTTAATTCTAAAGGATAGTGTGCTAGATACAGCTATCTTAGGTGGAGCCCTTTATCTTTCAGGACTTGGTATATATTATTTCAAGCCCTCCTGGCTTTAGGGTCTGAGCTGAAAAATCTGTAGTAATTCTAATTGGCTTCTCTAAATGTGATCTGCCATATGTCTCTTATGGCTTTTAGAATTCTGTCCTTGTTCTATATATTAGGCATTTTTCCTTGAGAGGATCCATTTTGATTTCATCTATTGGGGTTTTAAATGTCCCTTATACTTGGATTTTCATTTTATTCCTGTGATTTGGAAAATTTTCTGATAAATTAATTAAAAGATTGTGCAAGTTGTGCATTCCTTTAGTTTGTATTTTGGTGTCTTTGCCTCCTACACCAGTGATTCTTAGATATGGTCTCATTCTGGAATAGTCTGCCCATGGTATCTTAAAATCTTTTATTGACACTATTTTCAAGATTATGCACTTGGTCTTCAAGACCTGAGAATCTGTCATTGAAGTGGTCTAATCTATTGGTGATGCTTTCAGCTGAACTTTTAACTTGACTTATTGATTCTTTCATTTCCAGGATTTCTGTTTCTTTTTGAGAATCTCTATCTCCTTATTGAAATGATCTTTCACTTTCTGTCTTTTCTCTTAGTTCATTCATTAGATCTTCTTATATTTCATTGAACATTTTGATTTCAACCTTCTCAATTCTTTTTCTAGCATTTACTACACCATGTTGTCAATAAGGTCAGTTGTGAGCTGTTTGGGGTGGTTTGTTCCCTTGATTTTTCATAGTTAGAATTTTACCCATTTTCTAGGATAATTACCTCTTCTCCTTTAATATAAGGGACTTTTTAGTGAGTTGCTTTTGCTTTACTACATGTCCTGAGTTGTGACAAGGTCTTATCAACATTTTCACTCAATTTTAATTCAATATGTCCAGTCTCCAACACCACCCTCAGAGGGAGGTATTAATCCCCAGGAATTATAGCCACTTCAGAACAATGCATTGTACTTATAAATCTTTCTAAAAAAAATTACTAACCATGATCTATAATAGTCACTGATCTGAGTAGTAAATTGAAGTGATTTTCTTGAATTGGTTGAGAAATCAGATAATGTGGAAAGCAAAAATTGCTTTTAAACTGTATTTGGCTCTTTGGTTTGCTATTCTCCCACTGCTCTGATTCTGGGTTGTGATGGAGTTAAGGCTTTACCATTTTCTAGCCATATTTTCTGGAAGCCAGTTTGTTGGTTTATTTTTCTGCATCAGGTTTTTGCAATAAAGTCTTTCTTTCTGGGGTTTCCATCATTGTGCAGTTTGATCATTCTCAGCTCTTGCCCTTAGTGGTCAAATTCATTAAGGGAGTCTCTTTGCAGGGTTTCTCTCTTTCCTGGCTGGACATCTCTGATGCCTCCCTTCTTTCTGGGGCAGGGGAGAGTTAACATGTCAGCCTATTCTCCAGAGATGTCTGGATTTGGAAGGGATGACTAAGGGCTCACCAGATTTGATCTGAGTTGAATTGATTTCAATTTCCCCCACCCGAGTTAGATAGGCTCCGTATCCCAGAGTCCAGATGACCTAGTTAAAGTGAAAGAGTTTTTTGTTTTTCTCCTTCTTCTCAGCTTTGCAGGTGCACTTTGCCAGTGCTGCATTCCTGTTTTAATCCCCTCTTGGGAAGCTGCCATGGTAGTGTGGCTTCCTATGAGGACCTTATTCCATTCCCCAAAGGGATAAACTATATGAATCTAAAAGACATTAAAAATATATTTCATTACGAGAACAGAAGTTGGGGTATGAAGGTAACAGGAAGATTGTAATATTCAAAAGGCGAGAAAGAAGAGGAGAGAAAGAAGTAGTGAGGTATTGCATGAAGGCCCTCAACAGGGAGGGACTGAAAGAGCAGAAGAGAGAGAACATGATATGTTGTTATTAGAATGAAAATAATAAAACAACAAATAATTCGAACAGAACACCACCAACCCTCTAATGTCAAACAACTAAGCATTTAAATTAAAATTTTTAAATTTTAAATAAAAAAATAAAAATACACCAAATAAACAAAAACACAAACTAAGCAATAGTCGCTAACTCTTGGAAAAGCAGAATGAAATAGTCAAAGGTTAATAAAGGAACAGACATGACAAAATAGGAAAAGAAATGAAAAATCAGAAACATGTATATACATGACTCAAATAAAAAATAGAGCTGGAACTAAAAAATAATAAAGTAAAAAAGAAAAATTTTTAATTATAAATGCCTAAATTGTTCTACCGAGGTAGTTGAACATTTCCATCCTATTCTAGACTGTCCTGTCTCTTAATTCTTGGGCCATGTCCTTCTTAAGAGGGAGCCAGGGCTGGGTGATATTAAATCCAGTCTCCTGTGATTTCTGCCTCTCTGCCCACTGGAGTAGACAGAGGTGTTGCTGGTTGAGATGGCTCTTAGCTTCTTACCTTGCCAGTACAGGGCAATGGAACTACAAATACCTTCTGCAGAGATTTTGTCTGGATGCCTTACAGCACTGCTTTACCTGGTTGGAAGTGGTACAGAGATCTATTTGAGAAGTTCTAGCTTCTTGGGGTCAAGTTCTAAATGAACTTTAGACTTTTGTCTGGGTTTGTACTCTAGAACTATTTAAGCAGTTGCACATCCCTAGGCTAGTAGGTGTTGATCTCTGTGAGGCATCTGGGGTATTTAGTGTTAACTCGTAGGTTGGGTGGGGTGACAGACCTATTGGGGTGGATGATACATGTAGGTTTCCTACAGCCTCTCCTCCAGGAATACGAATTTCCAAGTCTCCATCCCCTAATGTGATCATATGCCATCTGATCAGTTTCGCCCATCCTTTCCATCCTTTCCCCCTGGCCCCAGGTAATCACTCCACTCAGGTCAATTTCTCAGTCCTTTCCTGCTGGTTTCTTGTATAACAGTTGCTTGTATCACAGGACTCAAAGGGAGAGCAGGTTGCACTCTCTACTGTACCTCTGTCTTGCATGCCTCCCATTCCTGAATCCATTATTCTCTATAACCTTTTTGGGATTGTGATTTTCCAGGTGCACTTTAGGTTGTGCAGCAAGCAGCGGCTGCGACAGAGTGGAAGTATTTGCTAAGTAAGGACTCTTGGGTTCCCATAGGAACAAGATTCAGCATAAACTCCTCTAGCTGGATCTCTGCCTCAGTTCTTCACTTAGAAGGTGGGAAACCGAACACATTCTATGTGTCAAATTTGCCCACTGTTTCCCTTTCCCTTTGTGTCACCCCTCCAGCACAGCAGCACTCCTGCTGCCAGGCTCCTGTGTTTTTCCTTATACCCTCTGTTCCCTACATCAGGGTCTCTGGACTTCTCTGATTCATTGACAAATAACTTATAATGGCTTTCTTCAAATACTCTGTTCTGGTTTAGCTATAAGGTATTCCCCCCCCATAACTTGTGTGTGAAACAATGCAACAATTTGTAGAGGTATAATGACTAGATTATAAGGTAAACCCAATCCGTGGATTAATCCACTTTTGTGGATTAGCTTGGTGGTGACTATAGTCATATAGGATGTGGTGGAGGAAAGTAGGTCATGGGGGTGGGGTTGGAGTGGGAGGTAGGGTGGGGATATTGCGACTTTGGGGTTTATATTTTTGTCCCTGGTGAACAGATACTTCTTTTTCTCTCTGCTTCCTATTGCCACGTCCTGAGTGGGTCTTAGAGCTCTGCCAATGTTTAGCCTCACTTTGAGCCCAGAGCTACAGAGTCAGTCAGCTGAGCTATAGTTCCAGTGAATGAACCTCTGAAATAGTGAGCCAAAATAAACTCCCCCTCTAAATCCTTCTTGTCACGTGTTTTGGTCACAATGTGGAAAGCTGACTAGGACACACCCGCCTTGTTATGAAGCTGTACTCCTGTCTTTAAATTTCAAACAGCAGAGCAAGCAGGAAGTGCTTCCTTCTTCTGCTTTTCCATCTTGTGATCTCTTTTAAAAAGTTTCAAAACAATCATGTTGGACAACCAGTTTTGGGTGGAACATAGTGTAGATGATGAAAGTCCACTTAAAATTATTTTAAAATGGTATCATGCTGATAATAAAGAAATAAGATGCCAGAGAAAATCAAAGTAACTGTCTGTATGAACTGTATCTAAAATCCCCAATGATTGTCCACTTTGGTCAGCTAGAAGTTTAATTATGGCTTTAATTACTGCTCTGTTAATATTGATAGTATCCCCTAAGTATGGTTCCTATGCAACTAAAGGGTTATTAAGGGAAAATATTTAGTGTTCTTAAATGTGAGAAATTATTTTTTTTTACAGGGAAAAAATTAACCCGTTGTCTGAAAAGAGTAACATATCCTTTACCTTCTTTCTTCAAAGAAATATTAATAGAAGTTCATTAATTACATTTTACTGTCCTTTAAACTATTCTGTTATTTCTGTTATTCCAATTTTTGTGGAAAATATACACAACATAAAATTAACCATTATATTAATTTTAAGAGTATAGCTCAGTGGTGTTAAACATATTCACAATATACAACCATAATTGCCATCCACCTTCAAATCTCTTTTCATCTTATAACACTGAAATTCTATATACATAAAACAATTTCTCATTCCCTTTTCCCCAAGATTCTGGCCACCACCTTTCTACTTTGTCTCTGAGGATTCAGTTACTCTAAGTATCTCATATAAGGGGACTCATACTTTTTCTTTTTGTGTCAGGATTATTTCACATGCAATAATATCCTTGAGGTTCAACAATATTGTAGTATATGTGAGAATTTCCTTCCTTTTCAATCCTGAATAATATTCCATGATGTGTGTATGTGTTTATAATATATGCATGTGTGTGTGTATCACATTTTGCTTAATGATTCATTCATTGATAAAGTCTTGGGTAGCTTCCACATTTCAGCTATTGTGAATAATGCTGATATGAACATAAGTGTACAAATATTTTTCTGAGACCCTGCTTTCAATTTTTTTTGGCATATACCCTGAAGTGGAATTGCTGGATCGCATCATAATTCTTGACCTAATTTTTTGACTAACTGTCCTACTGTTTTCCACAGTGGCTGCACCATTTCACCTTTCCACCCACAGTGCACAGAAGCTTCCTGTTTCTTCACAACCTTACCAACATTTGCTATTCTATATATTTTTTTTCTTAATAGTGGGATCCTCATGGGTGTGAAGTGGTATTTCATTATAGTTTCAATTTTCATTTCCCTGATGATTAGGGATGTTGAGTATCTTTTCATATGCTTATTGGCCATTAACATATTTCTTTGGAGAAACATCTATTTCAGTCTTTGGCTCATTTTTCAAAGGGATTGTTTTGAGTTTTAAAAGTTCTATACATGGTCTGGATTTTAATGCCCTATTAGACATATGATTTGCAAATATTCCTTCCATTTTCTGGGTTGCCTTTTTACTCTGTTGATACTGCCTTGTGATATACAAAATCTTAAAAATTTGAAGCCCAATTTGTTAATTTTTCCCTTTGTCACTTGTGTCTTTTATGTCACACCCAGGAATCATTCCCAAATTCAATGTTGTGAAGTTCTCTCATTTTCTTCTAAGAGTTTTAAAGGCTTAGGTCTTACATTTAGGTCTTTCATCCACTTTGAGCTCATTTTTATGTATGGTGATAAGTAACTTTTGCTTGTGGCTGACCAGTTTTCCTCAGCATCATTTGTTGAAAAGACTGTCCTTTTCCCACTGAATATTCTTTGTACTTTTGTAAAAGAAAAAAATCATTTAATCATATACGTGAAATTTAATTCCTGGGCTCTCCATTAGGTTCCATTGGTCTATGTCTTATGTCAGTACCATACTGCTTTGATTACTATAGCTCTGTAGTGAATTTTACGATCAGAAATTGTGAATTCTCATCTTATAGCTTTCTTTTTTGCCAGATTGTTTTGGCTTTTCTTTTTTTTTCAAGATAAATTCCAAAGCTTTATTGCACTACATGCCAAAGAAAAAATGAATCAAAATAATACATGAACTAGTTTAAAGAAAAAAATCAATACATTGTAACATTAGTAACTATTAAAGTGATGAAAATTGTCTTGTCACTTTAAAAAAATTTTATGTATTTTTATTTTTACAGACTTCATTTTGATTCACTGTACACAAATGGGGTACAACTTTTCATTTGTATGGTTGTGCACGATGTAGATTCACACCATTTGTGTAATCATACATGTACATAGGGTAATAATGTTTGCTTATTCCACTTTCCTTCCCCCTCATCCCTCCTTCCCTCATTTCCCTCTACATAATCCAAAGTTCCTCCATTCTTCTCTAACCTCCTGCCCATTATGTATGATCCCCCTCCCATTATGTATGATCATCCACTTATCAGAGAAAACATTCAGCCTTTGTTTTTTTAGGATTGGCTTATTTCACTTAGCATGATATTCTCCAGCTCCATCCATTTACCAGCAAATTCCATAATTTTATTCTTCTTTATGACTCAGTAATATTCCATTCTGTATATATACCACAGTTTCTTCATCAATTCATTTATTCAAGGGGTATCTAAGTTGGTTCCACAATCTGGCTATGGGAATTGAGCTGCTATGAACATAGATGTGGCTTTATCACTGTACTTCGCTGATTTTAAGTCCTTTGGGTATAAACCAAGGAGTGGGATAACTGGGTTAAATGGTGGGTGCATTCCAAGTGTTCTGAGGAGTCTCCATAGTGCTTTCCAGAGTGGCTGCACCAATTTGCAACTCCGCCAGCAATGTATGAGTGTGCCTTTTCCCCCACATCCTTGCCAATACCTATCATTGGTTGTATTCTTGATTACAGCCATTCTAATTGGAGTGAGATGAAATCTTCGGGTGGTTTTGATTTGCATTTCTGTAATTACTAGAGATGATTAGCACTTTTTCATATATTTGTTGATCACTTGTATATCATCTTTTGTGAGGTGTCCGCCCAGTTCCTTAGCTCATTTATTGATTGGGTTCTTTGTATTTTTGGTGTAAATTTTTTAAAGTTCTTTATAAATTTTGGAGATTAGTGCATATGGACAATATTTTCTCCCACTCTGTAGGCTCTCTTTTCACATTATTGATTGTTTTCCTTGCTGAAAAAAAGCTTTTTAGTTTGAATCTATCCCACTTATTGATTCTTGTTTTCATTTCTTGTGCTCTAAGCCAACATGATGAAAATTCAGGCCCACTTTGTCTTCTGTTAGGTGCAGTGTCTCTGGTCTAATTCCTAGGTCCTTCATCCATTTTGATGTTTTGGCTTTTCTTGTTCCCTTGAAATTCCATGTGAGTTTTAGGATGGGTTTTCTTACTCATGTGAAACAGAACACAACAAACAGCCCAAAAAATGATAACAAAATTTTCAGTCTAATAATAATCAGAGAAATGCAAATCAAAACTGTGAGTTATCACCTCACCCCAGGCAGAACAGCTATTATCAAAAAGACAAAAATAAACCCTAGTAAGCACCTGGAGAAAAGGGTGCTTTCACACACTCTTGGTGGGAATGTCAATTAGTACAGCCATTATGGAGAATATTAGGAAGGTTCTTAACTAGAGATATATCTACCCTATTATTTGTCTCAGTTTTCTACTACATATACCAGGAACCCTAAAATTTAAAAAAAGTAAGAATTTTAAATTAACAAAGACTATTTTATCTTTTAACTGTAGCTTATTTTAAAATTCTACCACAAATATATTTGTGGTCATTTTGGGATATTTAATTTGATGTGTCTCAATGCATTTTGGAACCATTAGGACTTTTCATGGAATAATAGAAACACAATGTGTTTAAGCTTAATACAGTCACTCAGTTTTCTGTGAATGCATGATGAATGGGTGTAGAAAGTCAGAAATCATATTCCTTAGCTGTTTTCATATTGGAATCTTGTCAGGTAAAAATCCATAGTTTTTCCCTTAGAATACATAGTGTAGAAATAGAAGTTGTAATAAACACCTAAAAGAACCAAAAAGTACAAAAAATAATAAACCAATTTTATAGTACAGAACATAAAACCGTCCTTTCAAGAAAATGTCTAAATCAATGTTAGATACACTATCAATAATTTAAAAATTATAAATTATTTTTATCAATAAGAATATTAGTTTTAGGCCTATGTATGTTTCTGATAAATATGACTTTAAAATGTCATAAGAATGGGAATTGGTAACCTAAGGCAAAGGATCCAAGGGAATTCCTGGATGACTCATACTGAAATCAGGTTCTAAATAGTGTCCCAATACAGTCACCTCCTATTGACTTGTCACCTAAGACAATACCTTCCAAAAAAAAAAAAAATCAAGAAAATCCACCCCCTCCAAAACAACCCTTTATGTTTATTGCCAATTCATTTAAAGTAGTGTGCATCTGATGATATGAACAGAAATGAGTTAGAAGTGTAGCCAACAGAACTGCTAAGAATGCAGAAGATCCAGGTTTGAGGCTCTCCAGGCAGGAAAACTAAACAGGTTTGGTGAAGATTGCTGCCCTCTCATTGACACCGAAGATTAATGATCCGTGCTTCCCCCCACCACCACTACTAACCTCTGCACCCCAGGGCTCTCCCCGAAAGCAAATGAGAGACATTGAACAAAGTAGCCTGAGACATTTGCTCACAACCTAGTTGCAAGGAAATCTGGGAGAGGAAAAATCCAGTGTGCTGAGCTTAGCTTCTTTGATGGCAGAGGGGCTCTTGCTTCTACCTAGAATCACAGCAGAAGGATTTCAAATGAGCTGACCAGAGAAATGGCAAAAATCCACTCCAAATGGATCCTGGAAAACTGTGACATAATATGTGGCTACAAAGAAAGAAGTGCCTGTTACTAGATTCTGTTGTATTATTTGTTTACTTTTGTTTCTTCTACTAAATATGAACTCCTATGTGTGTCTGCTATGTCTTAATCACATGTGTGTCTTCAAAGCTTGGTATGGTCATACATTCCCAATGTTGATTGGGTGAAGAGAGAAATGAATGAATATAACTAATCATTCTTACCTCACACTGGCAGTAAGTCTGGGATGTCCTGATGTTATCTAATTACCTTGTAAGTTAGAAGGATAGTAGTCAATTACCTATTAGTTAGAAGGATTAATAATCCTGGGGCGGCCTGATGATACATTAATTTCTAAGGTTCCTATGAATAATTGCCCAGTGCAGAGGGTAAACCTTGAAAATCCAAAGGCATTTTCAAATATTTTATGGTAATAACTCTCTCTTCTATGATAGGACAGAAACTCTGGGATGTGAGCCTAGAAATTTAGACATGGAAGAATAAGGATCATGAGGGCCTCTCAAAGCAGAAGCCATCTGGAAAATATATGGATCTTCTTTCATTTCTAGAGCCTGCTTCTTGTTACCCCTTTCTAAATGATCCATCCTATTTGTGTCATAGTTGGCTCTTTGAGAAAAATTAATGATTGATCCAAAAAAAATGATTCATTACACATTCAGTCCAAGAATTCTGATTAGAAAGTGACTAATTGCCTTCCTTCTCTTCAAAAGAAAATTCAGGACACATGAATTAAACTTTTGGGGGTCAAAAAGCAAAATCCATGACTTTGCAAATTCAACTCAGAAAATTTTCTGCATGTTATGATTAGATGTTTTCAAATATTTCATCTTTCAAGATTAGACAGACTAAAAATAAGTATTCATGAGAGGCTGCAGGGTCATCTTTAGGGACCTTGAAAAAGGGGATCTATTTGTTACTCCAAGGTGTTTGTAGAGAAGATGCATAATTCATTAAACAAAGTAATTTGCAAATCATATTAGCTTAAACCTCTAGAATTTTAGGAATAAGTGTAGAAGTGCTTCCAATCCAGCAAAGAATGAGTTTATTTTGAATTTTTGCTGTAGTAGAAATGCATATAAAAATGCACGATGTTTAGAGAATACAACTACCTACACACTCCATGCAACTTAAATACTGAATGTATTCAAGCACATAGAGATACTCTTGGAAACGTATTCATTAGTCTTTAATTTTAAAATACTTCTACTAAACTTCCTACTGAATTCTGATAGCTCTTTACAGCTAAGAAGCAGAACAATGCAAAAATCTCCAAAAAAAAAAAAGAACAGTTTGTACTTTCAGTCCTACCTTGCGCTTTAATTAATTTTGTTCAGAAAATCAGTTATCTACCCCAAATTGAATGGAAAGACTTCATAATTTTCTTCATGACCAAAAGGAATTATTGAAGCTTGAAGAAATATGTTATGTGGGATTTACTGTCTGCTTCAAGAGTCTACTTCTAGTTCTATCCAAGTAGAAAAGTTTAGGTCAGCTAGCTTAAAACTCTGACTCAGGCATTGACATAAGGATTCTTTTCATGCTAAGAAAGAGGGAACAGAAGATGTGGGCAAGGGGTGCAACAGGCAGCTATTTATTAGGACTGAGTTTAAAGAGACAGGGATTCAGTGAAACTGACTCAACGAAGCTCTGTCTTTGTCTCTTCTTACTTTATCCACTGTTCTGTTCTGTAACTGGATTGTAGTTACGAAGGTTTTTCAACCAATATCAAAAGACATAGTAAGACAAGAAGTGAAGGCAGCAAGGAGACTCAATTCTTCCACTTATTCCCCTGTGTAGTTTTGCTACAAAGGGGAGTAGAAAATGGGCTTTTGCACTGAGGCACATAGAAGCATGGGAAGGATCATTTTAAAAGGAGAAAAAGAGATTATTGGTGCGGTGGATGTCCTTGAGCAGGCAAAAGGAAATTCTTTCCAGAATACAAGTGGATATGGTGAACACAGACAATTCATCCGTGGAAAGAAGGGAAGCTCTTTGCATTGTTTCTATTTTGGCAGGGGAATAGGATACAAATCATATGAAAAGGTGAGCATTCATAAGGATATGTCAGACATTTAAAGAGACATGATTAGGTTGAAAATCATCAGCAGAAAGAGGAAGAGAGAGAGAATTGCAAACAGATACGCAGCCTTTCCAGGCAACATTTGAGGTGGTTCAGTTGGATGATTAGGTATTTCTCTCCAATATGGGTCAGCAGCACAGATAAGCCAATTTTAGGTTTTACTAGCAATGGCAATTGGATTGAGGGAGGACTTAAAAATCTGTCTCTATTCAGGTGTGGTGGCACACTCCTGTAATGCCAGTGGCTGGAGAGGCCAAGGCAGGAGGATCACAAGGTGTTATAGTCTGGATGTGAGGTGTCCCCCAAAAAGCTCAAGTGTGTTCAGAGGAGAAATAATTAGGTCGTAAGAGTCTTAACTGAACAAGTGAATTAATCCCCTGATAGGGACTAATTGAGTGGTAACTAAAGTGGTAGGGTGTGACTGGAGGAGGTGGGAATTGGGGTATGGCTTTGGGGTATATATTTGTATCTGGAGGGTGGAAACCTCTCTTGTCTGCTTTCTGATCATCATATGAGCTGCCATACTCTTCTGCTATGATGGAGCTGGCTGTATATGAACTGAGACCTCTGAAACTGTGAGCCCTTAAAATAAGCCTTTTCTCCTCTACAGTTGTGCTGGTTGGGTTCTTTAGTCACAGCAGCAAAAAAGCTGACTAGAATACAAGGTCAAAGCCAGTCTCAGCAACTTAGTGGACATACAGCAACTTAGCACTATCCTGTTTCAAAATTTAAAAAAAAAAAAAGGATTGGGGATGTTGTTCTGGAGTTAGGCACTCCTGGGTTTGATTCCCAGTACCAGAAAAAAAAAATCTGGCTCTATTTACCATATGGTTCATAGAAAACCCTACCAGTACCTAGAAAATGGTTATATGTTAACCTTAATTCCACACTCATTGTCCATTGTATTTTCTTATTCTATGTGCCTTCTCAACCAAGTTAAGAGGAACTTGAAAGATGCTACAATCAGTTCTTGTTATTCACGATAGTGAAGTTGTATAAAGTCACAGAGAACACTGGATTAGTGAGTACTGACCTACTTTCCAGGGGAAATTCAGGTGAGTTTCCTGCAAACTTCTGGTCATGACATTTCCATCAACCAATCAATATCTACCTTTAGTTTAGGTATTCCCTGCTTTTAAAGACACCTTATTTAGTATATATTTTTGACTCATTATCATTGAACTCACGGCCAAACATTATAATAACTAATGGCTCACATGAAGCTTATCTAAGGCATATTTTTGTCTGTAAGGCTTGTCATACCCTCCTGGTGCTTAGGAACACCAGATAGCACTTTAGCACTGTTTTCAGGGACCACTTGACACGGCAAAATGACTAACAAAAAGAGCACAAAGATGCAAGAATGTGTCACAAAAACTACGGAGAGGATGATTGTTTATAGTTGGGGGCCTGGAACCAAGAAAGCAAGTGCTGCCATCTTCCAACTCAGCTGGCAACATGCTCCTCACACAGCTCAAATTTTGGGGCTCTCTACAATACCTGAATGACTTAAGCCCATCCAAAGACATTTTGAGACTCACTAAAACGTATTCGTAAGCCCCAAATCAGTGATTTTAATTGATTCTTGATTTGGGAGTTGTCAATAAATTTTAGTTGCAAGCTCACAATTATGGAATCTGTAAAATAAGAAGGATCAACAATATATTAGAAAGAAAATACCTCTGGTAATATTTGGATGTTGTTTTGAGATGTTTTCTCTGAGCAAGTTAGACTTACAAACAACAATTTACAATTGTCCCCTCGCCACCTAGGGATTGGATGATGTGAACACTGTTAGTTTCGCACTGGGTTTAAAAAAAAAATAGAATCCTATTTCCCAGTGTAGTGGGCAATAAGAAAGGTAAATGAAAATGGGAACTCTGATTACCCATGCTTCCTAATCTCCTAACACATCACCAAATGAAAATATTCTCAACATCAGCTTATTTGAGTTGGTCATGCTTGGAGGTATATATAAAATTTTTTGTCCTTTGAGATAATGACTTGGCTAGTATTAGGCCCTCTTTATTTAGTTGTCCTAATGGGATGGAGTCTGGGCTTTATTATTCAGAATCTTCTCTGAATCTGCCTTTAGGTCTCTTTCAGAATTTGCTTCTTCACCTATGTACTTCCACCAACTCATGTCCATCGAAACTAGGGAGTGGGACATGTTTCTTAATTGTCCCTCATTATGGTAGAAATTATAATAGCTGATGTCTAATGAGAGTTTACTCTATACCAAGTACTGTACTAAGCAGTGTTTTAGTTAATCTTTAGTATAACCCCATGAAATATTATCTTTATGCTTGTAATTGTACCGAGATAATTTGTTCAAGATTACAGAGGTATTTACTCATATTGCCAGGATAAGGAATCAGAGGGATATGTCTCAGCAGACACAAAGCTTGTTACTTCAAAAGAGGAAGTATAGGCTGTGTTATGCAGCAGTAACATGCAAGCCCCAAATCTTAGTGCCCTAACATCACAGAGATATATTTCTCATGTATGTGTGCTACATATGCATTCAGGATTAGTGTGGGCCTGTGTCACCCGGTCTGTGTTCCAGAACCCAGGCTGACAGAACAGTCACTATGTGGAATATCACCGGTCAACATAGTAGAGGAAAAGAAGAGAGGACAGCAGTATCACAAGGGATCATAACACTTCCTCCTAGAAATGACTTTACCACATCTGTTCATATGTTTTTTGTTAAAACAAGTCATGACCAATCCTAACTCCAAGGGTTCTGGAAAGTGCAGTCCTTCCAACTGTGTAGAAGAAGTGGAAATATGTGGTGAACAGTATTAATGGCCACCATACAGGGGCATGCTTCTTACTGCCTTAATTATCCTGAAGATAATTAAGGAAGCAAGGGGGCTCATTTTTGGCTTAACTGGGGGAAGGAATGATAGTAGAGGGAAACAGACATTATTATCTCATGTACATATATGACTGCATGACTGATGTGATCCCTGCAATATGTATAATTAGAAAAATGAGAGATTACATTTATTTATGTATTATGTACCAAAATGTATAAATTCATTCTATCATGCACAACTAATTAGAACAAATAAAATAAAACAAAAATTTAAAAAGTTGTGTCCCATTTATCAAGGAACTGGAAGATTTTTTATACTGTTGACCATAATAGGGTTTTGTAATAGTGAATTTATCTCTACCTCCTTATTAAATAGATAGCATAATCTTATGTAATATTCCATTATACATTAATTCTCTATCATTAGAGCATGTGAATGTTGGTGCTAATCTTCCACTATTTGAATGCATAGCTATTTTAAATATCTTCTATTTGGGGAAGCTCATGTTTTGTTTTGAATTTACTGGTTTAAATATTTGGACACTTAGTTTTCTAGAGGCTTTTCCTGTCATAAATATTGCATATAGTTTTTATGGTTTTCTCTTCGCCTTTAAGTATGATTATGAATTTGGGGAACTTCATTACATGAGTAGATGAATACTCCATTTCCATTCTTAGGCCTCATCTCAGTAGTCAGAACAAATGAGATTTAATTATGAACTTTGGGGTCCTAACAGCCCATAGCAGTCCTTCTAGCATGTTTTTAAAAATTGGCTCCTTGCATGCTCTGATATGCTTCACTATAAACAGTACAGAATAATAAATGAAACACATGGAAAAAAAAGGTGATTTAGTATTATTAAAGGAAAAGGAAATAGAACACTAGGAAGACAGATAGGGAGAATAGATATCCCAAACAATGCTGGATACACAAAGATACAAATCATATTACATTTCTGCAGGTCACTTCTCTAACTTTTTTTGTTCTTCTTCCTTAGCCTCTAGTATTCAAATGTACTTGTTTTTAGCTCCAAGGCATACACTTCAAATGCTCATATTTGCTCAGGTTAGATGACATCCAAGGGCTGGGGATATATCTCAGTTGGTAGAGTGCCTGCCTTGCAAGCACAAGGCCCTGGGTTCAATACCTAGCACCGCAAAAAAAAAAAAAAAAAAAATGGATGACATCCAAGTGTGAGTCTAACATTTCATTCATTAGTGGAAAGCAAGTTCATTATCCTCTGGTAATGAAAAAAAGTTTTAGATTAATATTTCTTTTACTATCAATATATCCATCAAATGTTGAGACTTAGATTTAAAAAGACCTAGGCTTTAAAAGTCTTATTTTATGGACTTGAACTTATCACATGTTCATAATATTTATGTGAAAAATTACCATATGACTAAGATGTCCAAATGAACTTAGGAAATTTTACAAAAATTAAAACCTTAATATTCTTAACCATTTAATATGATGCCAAGAAATTTCTAAACAAATGGTTTTAAAGTATGACAGCACTCTGGATCAAAGTTGGGATAAATTTGTTACCCTAAATGATGTAGTTAAGGGTTTAAAAGTCAGATAGAATCTTGATTTGCCAGTAATTAAAATAATATCTTCAAAATGCATTATTTATCATTCCCTTGTTTGTTTTTCTTCTAGAAAATGAAACGCCGAGTTAATCAGAGGTTGTATTCAGGAATTACATTGTAGAATATAGTTTACAAGTCAATTTGATTTAAAGGAAGAGGAAAACTTTCCCACATACCTTTAAGGAATAGGATAAAATAAATCATTTACAAATCATGAACATTTGAATGTACTGTACAGATATTATAATCAAAGGAATTTATTAGAAGTTATGTACCAATGGAAAAAAATGTCTCATCAGAAACGTGAAACCTAATTAAGTGGGAGGAAATATTCCACAGGAGTCTTGACTGTTACTCAGCAGAAAACTCTTCATCCCATGAAAAAAAAGATTTATTTTTAAGAAAGTATTGGGAGTGTTTCCTTTAAAATAAGTCATCTCCTGAGGACTGTTTCATTACTTGATTCAACTTCTCCTGACCTTATGCTGATTATATGATAAAGTTTTATGAGGCAGTATAAAAGTGTAGCTGCTACCTCGGTGGGAAAAGGCCATAGCAAGTTGACTGCTTAAACTGCTCTATTTAAAATTGTCACACAAAATTATGGCAAAAGGTTTCCAAAGGATAGAAGTCATAAATATTTTTAGAACCCTGATTGATGGACATTTTGCAGTATTTTGAGATGTTTCAAAATGGTAGTATATTTTTCTCTTGGTGAAAACTATAACTTAAAGCTAAAGTGACTACATGTTTCAGTTCTGAAGTACATTACAGTAGTGTTAGTGTAAAGCATCTTAAGGCATCTTCTCCTTTTGGTGTGCCACCCCTAAAGAAAATGTAGTGTACCCTTTCTTTGACCATGTAGCTTAGCCTGACAGATCCTACTGAGGCCTGTAGGATCAGAACTGATCATGTATGAGAGCAACACCATACCAGTTCACATACACAGAAATCTCAATGTGGGAAGTTCAATGATCTAGAATGCACCAAATATCCAAAAGCAATAAAACAATTTGAATAAATTAAACAGAGGACATACAGACTAAATTTTATGAGCTCTATGCTCATTGAAAAAACATTCAGGTCTTTGCTCTCAATTCCTTACTTTAGACACAGTTCCAACTGCTTCATTTATTTGCTTTCCTTCCCTAAATAAAATTAGAAGCAATAAGTTAGAAATTGGAAATACTGAAGGCAGCAAATTGACAATAAGAAAATCTGATAACACAACCAAAAAATTAAGATAGAGCATTGATTTAAGAACTCAGTACTACTACTAATAAATTATAATAATCATAACCTATAACTATCTGATATGCCTCAAATAACCCCACATAGTTCAAAATACCTTTAGAGACTCACTCCAGCATTTGTAAGTAGTTAGTATGCATATTACTAGTTAATAATTACAGTAAGTCAAGGACACTGGGATGAGTAAATGCACCTAGTTCTCAGTCTCCAAGAATCTATGGAAATGATAAAAGAAAAATAGCAAACTCTAGTCAAGCATGGTGGCATACAACTGTAATCCCAGCAACTTGGGAGGCTGAAGCAGGAGGAATAATAAGTTCACAGCCAGCCTCAGCAATTTGTCGAGGCCTTAACCAACTTAGCAAGACTGTCTCTAAATAAAATATAAAAAGGGTTGAGGGTCTAGCTCAGTGAGTTCAGCCCAAGTACCCCTGGGTTCAATATTACCAAAAAGAATAATACTGCATTCTTTTAACAAAGAAAAATTTAGACACAATGAAAATGAATTTATAATAGGGGATTATTTAAGGAAAACATTTTAAACCCATTCAATTTAATCATTTACCATCGTTTAAACAGCCATAAATAATTTTGATGGCATTCATTGGAAAACGTTTGTTATAGCCAAAAAAACTGGAAACAGCCCAATATTCCTCAGTAGGTAAAGGATAGGAAATTGTGACCCACATGAGAATACTAATCAGCAATGAAAAGAAATCAACCTTTGACACACACAACCAAATGGATGAATCTCAAAATAATCAAGCTGAGAGAGAAATCAGACAGACAAAAAATATACGCTATATGATTTCATTCATATAAAACTCTAGAAGACACCAACTAATCTTCAATGATAAGAAGCACATCAGTAGTTGCCTTTGGAGTGAAATAAGGGCAGGAAAATGATAGTGAAAAAGGTTTGAAAGATAATGTGTATGTTCACTCTGTTGACTGTCATGGTGGTCTCATGGTGTGTAACATGCCAAAACTTATAAAATTGTGCATTTTAAATGTGTGCCATTTACTATATGTAAATTATACCTAAATAATGCATTTATTTTTCACTGTATTTCTATTTCCTTTAGAAATTTGACTTAAGTTTCAGTTTTGTCCATTAAAAACACATTGCTAAAAAACCAATGACCACCTAATGCGTTTGGCTTACAGAAAATAAGTGTAGTTGAGAAAAACAAATGTTGGGCTCGAGTCTGAGCATAGTAAAGGTGAGAGAAGAACTGAGTCTGGGATGTGCAAATATTTCTAAAGGAAAAACCTACTATCTTTTGCAGATAAGGTATGTCTCTGTAAACTTTAATCCTGAAACATTCTCAAAGGCTTCTCATTAAGGAAATTTTTGCCTGGCTTTCCAGGAATCTTGACATGGGGAAAAGGAATGACCTCATTAGAAAACATATGCATTCCAGTTACTGGAAATTTAAATTCACACACTAGAATTAATAAACTAACTTCTTAGTTTACATATCAGTCTTTTGTAATGTAAGCCCATTATCAATAAAATCTTTGTTTTTACTAATGAACCACAGTTTACAGACTTATCAGTCCAAAAAAATGAGCCTTAGTTCCTAGTAAAATTACTAAGCCATGCCACCATTTGAGGCTTCTAAGACTTAACTTTCTCCCATAGCCCCCAACATAATAATTTCTCTTCAAGCAAAGCTTCAGCAGGAAGGTTCTGATTCAAAAGCTTTTGCTCTATTTCCTTGAGAAACTATTCATTTTCTTAAGGAAATCCTAAGAGTCCCTCCCCATTTGCATAAAGCAAAAACATTCTTTAGTAAGTTGCAGGCTGTGATATTTTTACAAATGACCCAATTATTCCTCTTTTAGAATCTTTAAGCATTCACCATTAAAGAATTTCTGGTCACACATACAGACATTTTTTAAAATTACAGGGAAAACTAAAAAAAACAGCTCTGAGAAGCAAAAAAGGCTTTTGACTCACAGCAGAAATAAAGTTATTTAGAATTTTTAAGTACTTTTCTGACTTTCAAGCAATATTTGGGGAGATAAAATTCTGAGGCAACACTAAGACACTCTTTCTAGAATTAGACTGGGCCTGACACCTGTATCTGTAAAAAAGAAATCACCTGAAATCAAGGTTCCAGCCATCTTCTAGCTTTATAAATACTAGTTAATTCTCTCCTGTGATTTTTATTCAGAGTGCAGTTCTAGGCACTGGTGCAAAGTTATTAAATACTCAACGGTAACCCTTTGTCACCTGAGACCTATTTTACAAATCCAATCATGTTTAAAAAGCACGTCTATAGAGAGACCAGAGTGGGGTTGGGGTGGAAGGTCTGCTTGACATTGTTTATCCTGAGCTAATGTAGAGATACATCTTTAGACAAGGTCTCTGCAAAGGGAAGTGGTCTTCTCTTTTCCAATTTTTCAAATAAGACTTCTTAATGATGTTAGGAAGAAAGGAAAAGGGAGTAACTGTTGATTAAATTGCTTGCCATTTCTTCATATTTGAGCCTGTTATTCATTCAGCAAATATACTATTACACAGAGCCATAGATAAGAGGCATAGAATGGGGGTCATTCTGCAAAGGCAAATCTGCATCATTACATACACAATGGGAGAAGATGTGCTTACATAGAAAACCAACTAACATAGGCCCTGAACTCATGCTCCAATAGAAGTTAATGAAAAAGAAAATCAAGTATGTTCAATTATCTCATCCAACAAACCCTCCCCTGCAAGAAGTTTTCATTCATCATAGGGAATCTTTGGAAGATGATCTTATTTATGGTGATCTCAATGAGACTTAGTGACAAGGTTCTGAGTTGCCCATCTAGAGACTGCAAGTCAGTAGCAGCCCTCCACAGAGTGTGGCAAAAGGGATGGAAGTTCTATGTCACTGTCCCTTTAAGTTCTTCATTTTTCTCAATTGCCAAGCCTTTGGTATTAGTGATAAGTACATTATCATTTATTCAGACCACTTTTAATGGTTAATAAAGCACCATGTTCTGAATTTTGGTCCTATCCTTCACTAGGTGGTCACAGACTTTCCATGAGTCAGTTATCTCATCTTTTAATGGATATGACAATGCCTACCTTCCTGACATATATCAGAGTCTCAAATGGAAATTGTCACTACTAACATTTACATGAGCCTTCATCCCCTACCCTTTTTTGGTCTCTGAACAATATATCTTGACTTAGTAAATACTTAAAAAGTTGCTAACTTTCCTTTTTGATGCTTTATATACCTGTAAAATGAGGTTAGCAAGCCAGAGAGCATATTTAAATCACAGATAAAATTACATTTGTAAACTGTTTGGGAACCCACTGATGAGAAAAAGGATTCTGAATTGCATCCTCAGTACTTTAGTATAGATAAAATGCTACCGTGGGAGAAAGTTTCTCCTCATTTATATAATGTAAAACATCCTTCTGTAAGATACAGTGTATTCACAAAGGCTTGCTTTTATTGCTGAGAGATTGTTAAAATAACACACAAAATCTTTGTCAGAGAAATAAACCATGACACGTGGCTTCATCAAAGGAGACCCTAAGAAAACCTGTGAAAAGTTCAGGAATGAAAGAGCAACAGAAATACATAGCTCAAAAATAGGTATTTTTCCAATAAATATTTTCCACATTATTTGCTTCACTGCTTCTTCTACACAGACTCGAAGATTAGAACATTTTATTCAGAAATTTTTGTGTGTTGCTAAATTGGTTATATATATAAATATTCTTAAATGAGTAGTTAATAAAAACTAATGATTACAATAATGAAAAGTAACCCAGTAACAAAATCATTTTACAGTCAACATTCTCATGATGTCAAGTGGATTATCTTCTGTATTTATGATTCATAAAAGTATTTGAATCCTTCAAATACATCTAGTAATTCAGCTTTATAAAAACCACAGAATTTTTCTAAAAAATAATTTTTAAATATGAAAAAATAAAACAGATACATTAAAAGATTTGAGACTAAAAATCAGGATACTAAGTCTGTGTTTGATACCGTTTAAATGAAATTTAGAGACAACTAAAGGGAATTTTCCACCTTATCTAGCTTAAATGAGAGGACAAAGGGGTGGATAGTTCAGACGACAAGCAGTGACCTATAAGATTAAAAAGAAGTCTCTTTGTTGCAATTTTATCATCACTTGTAAGTGATAAAGTGCCAAAAGACAGGCTTGTGGCAGTAGCAATACATTTTCTTTGAGGCACTAAAATCATCAACAAGGTGTCTGTATATGTGAGGCCCTGCTTGAATATGAAAGCAATTTTCCAAAGCCCTGCAGCTTAATTCTATTGTTTTCATCAAGAACGAATATTCTAGATCACAATTTTCAGTGACTGACTATAATGGACACAGCTTGAAAAATGAATGAGCAAGCTCCCCAAATGATTGCTGGACCAAGGCTCTAATACCATGAGCAGATCTTTGAATTTCTTAAAAAGGAGATTAAATGCAATCAAGACTACCGTACATTGGTCTGCATAACATCCTTGCATGCTTTTTATATTAAGTAAAATAGGGAAAGGGCAAGTATGGAATAGAACAAAAACGAAGAAAATCTAAATACAACAAATCTAACTTCTTAGACATTATATAAAATTTTAATATGCACAGTAGATTAAAATGCTGAACTATTTTGAATATTCCATCATTTGAAAATAAAATAATTCCACTAAAAACATAAGTGCCCTTTAATTATATCACTTTCAACAAATTCACTTTAGGTTAGTTTTCAAGTTGAAGACAAACACCAAGTTGGAAAACATTAACATATCACATTGGAGTATCTAATCCAGATATGACGAAGTGCAATTTTAATTATTCATATTCCTCAACAGTGTTTATACATAATTTTATTGCCATAGACTTGTGTAGGAATGTTGCTTAGAGAAGGGTAGCCACTTTCACATGTAAAGAGATAAGCACGTTGTCATGGGTCAAAAATTAATTGCTCTCTGTGCTATTTTGTACCTCTTTATGTGATTGGTTATGTTTATACTTTGGAGATTTTCTCATTGTTGGAAGAATCTTTTTCTGGTAAATAGAATAGAGGTCATATATGTGTAATTATCTCAAATCACAACCTGATGATACTCATTTTATAACATGCTTAAATGTGTGTACTTAAGAAATTGGCAGGGGTACTTGCGTGGTTGTTTCAGAGATATACAAACGAATGACAGGGAAGTTAAAAAGATTGGATTACACAAGGGACAAGGAAGAGCAGAGTATTGATGATCTGACAATTTTAACTCAAATACATTGGGAAAACCGAGGAAGAAAAGCGTACCATTATTCTCAACACAGAATATATAAAATTACTGTTATTCACTGGAATTCTTAGTAAATAGTATGTTTCAGGTAGTTGCATTTTTAGAACAATTATAAGAAAGAGTTGCTTATTTAAAACCTCAACTTTGAAAATATTTCTAGCATGGAATATTCTGAAGTAGCTTAGTTCCATATTTTATTTTCTCTGTAATGATTTAAGGTCTTAGAGAAACTCATTAAGCACATCAGATATCACTGTAAAATCTATAGATGTAGAAGAAAAACAGTGTAGGTGATTGGACTTAGTGTGGTAGACCTAGAGCATCCTTAAAAAATTAATTTAATAAATCCCTAGTTTAATCTTGCTTTTTAGAGATTTCTGATTTTTAAAAAAAACAAGATGGAGGAAACATTTTTGTTTGTTGTGTATTCCTATCTTTCAAGATTTCACTTATCTAGAAAAACCCATATGAAGAATGCAACTAGATTTAGTGAACCATTGCACTGGTTACACATTTGATAATTCTTGCTTACAGAAGGAAAAGGCCACTAAGGCAAATCTTGAACAATAGCCATGTTTTTCAAGATAGTGTCTGAAAAACCCTGCAAAATCATCCCTAAAATTTCTTCTAAGAGATCAATCAGAAACCTGACCCAACAATAAGTGGTCCCAGAAGAAAAGTGAAGGACCAAGAAACCTACTTCCCACTATGTGAGTGTAGCCTTCGTGCAACAGAATTTAAATGCCTTTGGGGGGATGCGGGGGGAAATACTCGTAAATTCTCCATTGTTTCCTTTATTCTCATACAAGTTCTTCATACCCCCTCTTAAGTCTGTCTTTTTAATCATGGATTTTCATAGGAATTATTTCTCCACATTAAAATACAGTATAAAAACAGAAAGGAAGCCTCTGAGGCCTCAGGTCTGTGCTCCTCATTTTATAGTAAAAGGTAGTGAGGCACACAGAAATCAGATTTGTTCAAGATCACACAAATAATTTATTCTTCAACCAGAACGAGACCCCTTACCTTTTCTGCTTTGTACATGAGTCTTTCATACTTTATAAGGAAAGTGATCCTGAGTTAGTCTACATTACATAATATGTAATAGTTTGATCAGAAACTCTTCAAGTGACCTTCACATGTCCTTTGACCTTCCAATTGTCTTACCACCACAATCCAGCTTTCCCCTTCCTAAAGGAGATTTCATAGCCTGATTCCGACCTGTGATGAAGGGTTTGGCTCTACAAGATGAGTGTGTTCCCGGAAGGAAAAGCATGTCAGGTCCAGTGCAGAATATCACTTCTGACACTCCTTTGGATGGGAGAGGAGGGTTTGTTTCTTTCTAATTTATATATTGTAATGTGGAACTTGCTAGTGTGTGTTTATTTTAGTGTACTAAAGCTATAAGTGATTTTAATTGATTTTTGGCTTGATTAAATATTAATCATAAGAGTTCAGGAACTACTTTACCTAAGAAAAGAAGCGGTAGTTGTAAAATAGTACATTGTACTAACAAATATATACAATTGTGTGTGTGTGTACACATATGTACATATTGCTTTTACTTACCAGTTGGTAGAAAATATGTCCAAAACCAACATCACATATTGAGTGTATGAAAAACCTTCCAGGTTTCCACAACACCACATACCAACTGGATGTAACAGATAGCACCACCCGACAACAGAATATGCAGTTTTTCAAAAGAGAATATAAAACATTCTCTAGGATTTACCATAAGTTAGACATAAAATAAACCTCAAAAGATTTAAAAGGGTAGAAATGTTCTAATACATCTTTTACTACAAGAAATGAATTTAGAATTCAACAAAAGCAGGAAATTTAGAGAATTCACATATATGTGGAAATAAAACAACATATTATTTAATAACCAAAGAATCAAAAAATCATAATGAAAACTAGAAAGTACTTTTGGATGAACTAAAATGAAGATATACTAAAATTTACAGTGCAACCAAGCCATACTTAGAAATGTATAGCTACCTAAATGTAACAAATTAGATTTTCTCATTTAATAATAAAAAAGTTGTGTAATGTTAAAATAAGAAATACATAGCTATATTTATAATAAAAATAAGATATATCCCAAATAACAACATAATATTCTACCTTTAAAAATCTAGAAAAAGAAACTGAATCTGAAGCAAACAGAAGAAATAAAATTAATAAACTAGTTCTAAGACTAAGGTAGAATTATGTCTTGCCATCTGCTGTAACATTGATTATGAACATTATGCTAAGTAGAATAAGCCAGTCACAGGAAGAAAAATATTGCATGCTCTCACTTGTATATGATGTGGAATCTAAAAAAACAAACAAAAAAGATGAAGTGTATGGGGAATAAACACTAGTTTCTAGAGTTACAGTGTGGTGAGGGGAAAGAAATAAGGGGATGTAGAGCAAAAGGTAGAAAGTGGCATATATGCAGGTTGAACAAGACTAGAGGTTAAGGAATAGCATGTACAGGGTATTCATGCTGAGTTTGAAATCAAACTGTTCTTCCCACTCAAAAAAAGATAACTACACCGGGCATGGTGGCACATACCTGAAATCCAAGCAGCTCAGGAGTCTGAGGCAGGAAGATCCTTAAGTTCAAAACCAGCTTCAGCAATTTAGCAAGGCCCTAAGCAACTTAGTGAGACTCTGTCTCAAAATTGAAGAAAAGGAAGGGCTGAGCATGTAAACATTCACTGGAGAAAAGATAGCCTATTCAACAAATGGTGCTGGGAAAACTGGAAATACACATGTAACAAAATGAAATTAAACCCTAACTCACCCTGCGTGAAACTCAACTCAAAATGGATCACAGACTTAGGCACTAGACTAGAGCCCCTTGCCTAATAGAAGAAAAAGTAGGCCCAAATCTTTACCATGTCAGCTTAGGACCTGACTTCCTTAACAAGACTCCTGAAGAGCAAGAAGTAAAATCAAGAATCAATATGTGGGTTGGATTCAAACTTAAAAGCTTCCTCTCAGCAAAAGAAGCAATCAATAATGTGAAGAGAGAGCCTACAGATTGGGAGAAAATCTTTACCACATGCACCTCAGATACAGCATTAATCTCCAGGATATAGAAAGAACTCAAAAAACTTAACACACACACAAAAAACCAAATAACCCAATCAATAAATGGGAAAAGGAACTGAACAGACACTTTACAGAAGAAGAAATACAGTTGATCAACAAATAAATGAAAAATGTTCAACATCTCTAGCAATTAGAGAAATGCAAATCAAAACTACACTTAAGATTTCATCTCATTCCAGTCAGAGTGGCAATTAACAAGAATACAAGCAACAATAAATGCTGGTGAGGATGTGGGGGAAAAGGTGCACTCATACGTTGCTAATGGGAATGCAAATTGGTACCACCATTTTGGAAAGCAGTATGGAAATTATTCAGAAAACTTGGAATGGAACCACCATTTGACCCAGCTATCCCACTCCTCAGGACTTAAAAGGACTTAAAATCAGCATATTACAGTGACACAGCCACATCAATGTTTATAGCAGCTCAACTCACAATAGCTATATGAACCAACCTAGGTACCCTTCAACAAATGAATGAATAAAGAAAATGTGAGATATATATATATATGTATGTATATATATATATATGATGGAATATTACTCAGCTTTAAAGAAGAATGAAATTAATGGTGTTTATGGGTAAATGGATAGAGTTACATAATATCATGCTCTAACATGATACCATCTCAGTGAAGTAAGCCAATCCCAAAAAACCAAAGGCCAAATGTTTTCTGATATGGGAATACTAATCTTTCATAATAAGGGGTGGGGGGCTAGGGAAGAATAGTGTTACCTTAGATTAGGTAGAGAGGAGTGAAGGGAGGGGAGAGGAAAGGGTAGGAAGAATAGAACGAAATGGACATTACCCTGTGTACATATATGAATGCATGACCAGTATGATTCTACAACATGTACAACCAGGAAAATGAGAAATTATACTCCAATAAAAAAAAGAGAAAGAAAAGAAGGAGATGGGCATGTCACTCAGTAGTAATGTGCCCCTGGGTGCAATCCCTGGTACAAAATAAAAATAAAAATAAAAATAATTGTGAGATAATGGATATGTTCATTTTCTTTACTATAGTAACCTTTTTGCTATCTACACGTATCCGTGACATCATATTGTATACCTAATAAAATGTATTTTAAAAGTTATAAAAACTAGAGTAAAAGTAAATGAAATGAATTGAAAAACAAAAATTAACAAAATCAAAAGTTGATTATTTGAAAAGACCAATAAAATAAAGTTTTTAAGCTGATCTTACAAAAATGCAAAAGATTATGAAAATACTATAAAAAACTTTATGTCAATAATGTCCATAAACCAGGTGAAAATGAAAAATTTCTAGAAAAATGTAAACTATTTAAATTGACTCAAGATAATGTAGAAAATTATAACAAGTAAACAGATTGAATTATTATTCAGAAATTACCCAGAAAGAAAATCTTAGGTCAGGTAAGTTACTGGTCAATTCTACTAAATATGGAAAGAATTAATACAATTCTTCAGAACCTTTTCCAAAAGTAGAATACGAAACCACTCTTCAACTTAATCCTTAAGGCTTATATTACCCTGGTACTGAAAGCAAACAATACATCACACACACACACAAACCACAAACACAAGTGCACACACAAAAGAACTACAGATCAATAACCCTCATGAATACAAATGGAAAACTTTCAACAAAATACTTGCAAACTAAATCTAGCATCATGTAACAGATATTATACACCATGATCACATGGATTTATTCCAGGAGTGTGACAATGGTTTAATATCCAAAATTCAACTAATATTATACCATATTAATAGAGTACCAGACAAGGAAAAAAAATGACCACTCAAATAGATGCAGAAGTTGTATCTATTCATGAAAAGAATTCCCCCCAAATTAGAATTAGGCATCAATAAAAACCTACACTAACAAAGAAAAGAAAGATGGAATAATCTTTACAGTATCATCCAGAAGAATTTTTGAAGTCATGAATAAATTTAACAAAGGAAGTGCAAGATTTTTAACTCTAAAAATTATAAAATATTGATGAAAATTAAAGAAAAATCAAAATAAATCAGGTATAAATAAGAAGACATCCACATTGAGGTAGTCATATAAAAATATTATTTGGCAACAAGAAGGAATGAATCACTAATACATGCAACAAATTGAATGAATCTTGAAAACATTATGCTAAGTGAAAGAAACTGGTCCCCAAAGACCATATATTTATGTTTTCACTAATATGAACTATCCAGAAAGGTTAGGCACAATCCTTGAGACAGAACTAGAGTAGTAATGGACAGAGGAGGCGAGAGGAGAGAAGAGTGAGTGACTGATGACAGACACGGAATTTCTTTTGAGTGCAATGAAAGTGTTCTAAAATTAGATGATGGAGGCAGTGGCAAAATTCTCAATGAATGTACTGACAAATGCTGAATTGTACATTTTTAAATGGTTACTTTTACTGTATATGAATTTTATTTCAACAAAGCTGTTACTAACAAAAAAAAAGGATTGTATAATACTATAACCCAAACCTAGGAGCTGAATAAAAGTGAAACCCAATAATTATGATATTATGCAAGGGACAATTTAAACTTCAGAATGTGTCACCCAGGAAACCAATATGATATGGCAAACATATGATGTAACACAGAACAGTATGTGAGTAGAATGGGTTGAACAGTATAAAGTAACAGTGTGAGTAGAGTATGATATGACAAAATAATGTAACGTACAATACAAAATGACTCTGGGATGGATTGAAAATGTAGTTAGGAAAAGATCACACTGGCCCCACAGGAATGAGACTCACACACAGAGTAGCTTGGGAGTCAGAGAGATGAGAAAAGTCTCCCAGGTCTGTCTCCAGTTCCACTAGTGATGATGCTTCCATCACCTGATGACTGTATCCAGAGCCACCGGATCATTTCTCCATGAAAGGCCAGGACTTAAGAGGCTGTACACAGTGGACTGGACACATAGGCCTTGGATGACCCATCTCGGCTGGTACAATAGTCACACAGATTTACTCATGACAGTGGACACACAATGGCTTCAAACGCAATCAGCTGTTACCCTCTTTAGAAATGGAATAAAATGGTAAAATGAGAGTCTGCCTAAAATACCTTTCTGAGTTTGATTTCTTTATGCATATTTTGAATACCTAATACATTCTTCATGTAGTCTTATATAAATGTACAAGCATTAATATAAACATGCTCACTTCAAGAGAATGTTTTTCTTTTTTGGCTTGGTTCCCTCTTATGCTTCCCTCTTCATGACATCAATCACCTCCCCACAAATAATCCATATTAAAAACTAGTACCGTTGACTTTTTTTCTATAATTCTAGGTAGTTATATTCCTATAATCCTATGTAGTTATGCATAGTCACATGTTGGGGATTGTCTTGGTTTCTTAAAAATGAGGTCATGGTGCACTGCTTCTCTACATCTTGATATTTATACTAAAATATCTTCTGGAAATTCTTCCAAGTCATGTGAAATGGCTTTAATCATTCTTTTCAAGCTGCGGGACAGTCCTAAATCTCTATGCTGTGACTGCATTGTCCTATAGTCTGCCACTACCACACTTGTGGACATTCATTTTGTTTCTACCTCTTTGCTACTATAAAAAATGCTGCAATAAACAACTTCAGTTCTTAGAAATGTGTGACCTGCAATTGTTTTTGTTTCTAAGCTTTAAATTCCCAGGAGTAAGATGAATACTAATAGATGTGGGGCCAGAAATGTTTACATTTCTCCCTCAGTGTGTTTATATCCTTTTCCCACATTCCCACAATAATAAGGTTGTAGTTCTTTTTAGTTTTAGTCATGTATATCTATTGAATTGGTTAAGGATTATGTTTGTAATAAATTTTAAAACAAAACTACCAGGCTGATGGACCAAAACAGGAATAAATTCACTCACCAGGTTGTATACTATTATTAAGGCTTGGTTTCTCCCTCTCTTCCAGACCCCTCTTCCCCATGGGCCCCATTCTCGGATTGACTCTCCCCTTCTAAAACATGGCAGCCAAAAACTGTTTGAGGTGCATTCTTCCAGTTTAACATCTCGAAAGAGAGATAGCTATTCTCCCAGGGCACTTCCAGTGATAACTCTTAGATGTACTCCTGATGTACACATTTTTTACTATGTATGGTTGGGAAAATATGATGCCTTCCTTGGCTTAGGGCTGGTTCACATGCTTGACTCAAGATCTAGAGGTAGAGCCCCAGCCAGACCATGTGATATAAAGGGAGGCACAGCACCCCAAAATAGCAGAGCTGTTGCCAGAAGAAAGAATAAGAACAGCAAACATCCACTACTTCTGTCTTAACATGTGAAATACTGCTACACCTTATTCACATTGCATTTGTTACCATGATATACACTGATCTTAAGCAAATAATGGTCCACCTCTTTAGCTTTTAATGTCAAAATTATTTACAATTTTAAATGTACAATTTTGATTACTAGCTGAGTAAAATATATTCCATCTTGCATAAATGATAATCATATCATCATGTTATCTCAGAAATACCATTAGACATCTCTATTGTTATAAAATAATGTATTATGATACACTAAAGTCCATGAAAGATAAAAGGTTGGCTTTTAATGACATTTTCTTAATTTATTAGTCATTTATTTTTTCTTAGTTTCCCATTATTTTTTTAACAGTACTGTACCCATCTCTAACTTTTTTCCCACTCTAATTCTCTGTGTTTGAAAGCTGTCACTTATAATATGCAAGTTGTCTGGGAAATAAGAGACAGCTGTACCCTAGTGGGAACCTGAGCAGCCCTCCATAAAGAATGTATACTAGCTTCAATGCAAAGATGCTTGGTCAGAAAAAGTCAGTCTCAATCGCTAGGGGCTCATATATTTTATTGAATGGATAAAATAATTTAGGGTTCTGAAAATTCTTTTGTATTTACTTTCTGATCCTTGGCTCTGTTTGAGGTTGTCAGGTAACTAAATTTAGGATAAGTGAAATTTCAATGTATGTAGGTGCAAAAGATCAGGTTTCATTTCTGATGGAAAGGAGTTACTGACCAAGGTATTTTATCCCTTTATCCCTCAGCCTTCTGCCAGGTAAGGACATAGCAAGAAGGCCCTCACCAGTCATTAACACCCTGATCTCAGACCTTCCAGCACCCAGAACTGTGAGGGGAAAAAAAATCTGTTCTTTTTAAATTTCCCGGCCACAGGTATTTTGTTATAGCAGCAAAAATGAACTAAGACAGTAGGATAAATGAGATTTTAATATATACATATATATGTACACATAAACACACAAACATATACACACAGATAAAAATAAGGAAGTTTCAACTGAATAATTCAAGAGTGGTTCAATTTTATTTACTAAATGTTTTCCGATTCTGGATTGTGTTTTTCTATTAATAAGTTGCTATTTCTCCTACTTTATGTAGTAACCTTTTAACTTAAAGAAATGTTTTCTCAGTTTGGAGTAAAACCTATAAATGTCTGTTGCCTCATTTAATCTTCTACTCTCCTCATCCTATCACCTGTTTTTATGGTCCCACTTATTGAACACATAGGAAGTAGCAAAGATCAATGTTAAAATAAGTATGGGGAGGAAAAAGCTTCACAACAAAGGAAACAATCAAGAATGTGAAGACAGAGTCTCCAGATTGGGATAAAATCTTTATCACGTGCACCTCCGATACAGTATTAATCTCCAGAATATATAGAGAACTCAAAAAACTTAACACAAAAAAAGCAAATAATTCAATCAATAAATGGGCAAAGGAACCGAACAGGCACTTCACAGAAAAACAAATATATGAAAAATATAGGAAAAAATACATGAACAAGATGTTCAACATCTCCAGCAATTAGAGAAATGCAAATTAAAACTACACTGAGATTTCATCTCACTCCAGTCGGAATGGCAATTATCAAGAATACAGGTAACAATACGTGTTGGTGAGGATATGGGGAGAAAGGTACCATCATACACTGATGGAGGGACTGCAAGTTGGTACAACCAGTATGATTCCTCATAAAACTAGGAATGGAACCACCATTTAACCCAGTTTTCCCACTCCTTGGTATATACCCAAAGGACTTAAAATCTTAGGACTTGGCATACTACAGTGACAAACCCACATCACGACCAGTGTAACTCCACATCATGTACAACCACAGAATGGGAAGTTACACACCATGTATGTATAATATGTCAAAATGCATTCAACTGTCATGTGCAACCAAAACGAACAAATAAATTTAAAAATTTTTTTTTCAAGTAAGGGGGGAAAAACTAAAATGTCATGCTCCATTACAGTTATAATGGTATTTACCCAACAAGCAACTTGATATTCCAAATCCTCCAAAAGTTTTCCTTTGCTTAGTATCTCTTTCCTCTTCTTAATCCCAGTGGACATCCTAGGCAGTTAGACATCTTATAATTCCTGGCACCTGCTTATATTCCAGCTGTATTGTGTTGTGCAGCAAAATATCATACTTAAGAGCACAGACTCTAGAATCTGTCTAGGTTCAAAACCTAGCTTCAGCATGTACTAGCTGCATGACCTTGGACGATAAACTAAACCTCCTGTGATAACACTGTCTGTGTCAGCTGTTGGGCTATTAAATGAGGTCATCTGTGGGGAGCTCAGCAAGGTGCTGGTGTTCAATGTGTTCAGTTAGTAACAGTGGATGTCATTTGTTCACTTTTACCTTTTTACTAGATTGAGAGCTACAGTGTTGAGTGCAGGCTATGGTATGCAAAAGTGGTGAATAAATTGCTAGAAACTACAAGGCGATTTTTCTATATGTTCATAGAAATGTACATGCATATTTATGCCATCTGAAACAGGAAGTACTAGTCTTGAGCCTGCTAGAATAATAATTAGCAGGAATGAAATGCAGTGAAGCTACATATGCTTGTGTCTGTAGTAAAATTACCATGATTCCTGAATATTATCCTAAGGAATCCCTGAACTGGAATTATGTTTTCTTTTCTTGCTTCCTTTTAACAGGCTACTTATTTTCCTGGTCAAAAATTCTCACAGTAATATTCTGTGTAGATAACCATTTATTTTTTAAAAATGAGACAAGAGGGGAAATAGTGTTTAATGGTAGAAAAAAATAAATAGGATTTTTTTTCTTTTCTAAGAGGTACTCAGATTCTGATTTCAGAACTGTTCTGATGTCAAATAACATTGTCTTCAGTTGTCTGGTGAATCCTTCCTGAACACACTGACCCTGGAATGTCTTTGAGATGTCTCTATTACATTTTATACTGTGCTTTCTTCCCCCAGAGCCAGGCTGTTCCCAGTCCTCAAAATTACCAGATTTTATAAAATGAAAAAAAGTCAAACAAAAAACAAATCCAGATTACACAGAGATGTTAAGAGCCAAAGCTCAGCCATCACCTTTCAATCCTCTTATTAATACCCATGTCATGACTCTTGCAGAGGAAAAGGGTTAGTGTCACCGTCCTCAATCAGTGTTCCTTCATTCACTTTCATTAGGAGCCATGTTTTCCTGACAAAGGATAACAAATGGACACTGTTGGTCCCTAATGTGCTTTTGACTACAGATTCTGCACCGTTTCTCTGTGAAGCAATTGCAATTATTTGTCATTTTAATATGACTTGGCAAGGAGGTCTGAAAAACATGGCTATTATTCATCAATATGTATATTTTGCACTTATATTAATGTTAGAATATCATTATTACCCGTCTCACATTGTATGAGCAAGATAAAATTATGCTGTGTTAAAAAAAAAAGCATTAAATTCTTTTCACCTGCACTCACATAGCAGAAGCAAAGGTAATTTAAGAGTGTATACCATTTATATGCTAAATACCACCATTTATTATTATTAGTGAGGAAATACTTCTACCTTTGCACTAATGGAGAATATATCAATATGTTTCCACTATTAATTGGAAATAATATAGCTAATATGAAAACTCAAACATTTTAAAGTAGATCTATCCATCCTCTTATATTCTGAAATGTTCTAGTGCCTAATTTTTTACCATGTTAGCATAATATAAGTATAATTTTGATTTTGGAGTATAATTCTCCAATTCGCTAATTTTCATTCTTCTTTGGGAGGCTTTTGCATATAGGATTAGATGAAACCTTTGAAATTCAGGAACTAACATTGTAAATAAGTACTAATAATTTATCAACCGGCCTTCTCTCATGATGAATCAAGTTAAATCCCATCCAATTCTGGGTAGTTTTAAATTATTTCTGTAATTTTATCAATCCCTTTTTCTATGACCAAGCTAGAGCTAATAAAATTTGTGTGTGCTGCAAAATTTGAGTGTGTTGCAAAGAATTACACAAATAATTCTTTTTAAAATTACATACTAAGCAGATGGAAAGGAAGTACAAGTTTGTTGAATCTATTTCTCAGAATTAAGGGCAACACACATAAACTACAATAAAACAAGAGGAAAACCAATCAAGTAAATTTTCATGCTTCCAACATGAACACCTGCATCTTTATAGATCAAAAGAGAATTAAACTTTTTTTTTGGTTTTGGTGCTGGGAATTGAACCTGGGGTATGTAACCACTGAGTCACATTCCCAGCCTTTTTGTTTCTTATTTTGAGACGGGGTCTCACGAAGGTGCTTAGGGCCTTGTTAAGTTGCTGAGGCTGACCTAAAACCCATGATCCTCCTGCCTCAGTTTCCCCAGTTACTTGGATACAGGTGTGCACCAGCACTCCTGGCAAAATTAAAATCATAGCTACTCAATTATTCCCTAAGTACCTTGTAAGAGACCAGCCATTTACAAGGTAAGTAAGTACCTGGTGTTAGCTATGTGCAGAACACCACACCAAGGTGTGACTTCAGCTCATAAGACTTACGTTGGGGTCCAGATGACAGCCTCTTATCCAAGAAAGAAAGTAAGAGGTGAAAACATCTAGTGTGAGGCATTACATCACACTAGAGTGAGCAGGGAAGGAAGAGAGAGAAGCCCAGAGACCTTCAAGAGAGAAGTGACTTCATAAGGTGCAGTCCTCCCTCAGAAAACAGACCTGCCTCAAAAGCATTTGAGGTCATATTAAATTTTAGAGGAATATAGGAAGTGAACACAACTTTTCTATAATTGCATACAAACACGAGAAGGTAAGGCACCTTATTTCTGTCAAACCATTAATGACTTTGCACTTTCCTCATTTTTTACGTTTTTATTTTTACGGACTGCATTTGGATTTATTGTACACACATGGGGTACAATTTTTCGTTTGTATGGTTGTGCACAATGTAGATTCATACCATTTGTGTATGAATGATTTGTGTAATCATACATGTACATAGGGTAATGATGTCTGTCTCATTCTACCATCTTTCATACCCCCATCCCCTCCTCTCTCTCATTTCCCTCTGTGTAATCTAAAATTCCTAAGTTCTCTTATGCCCCATCCCACCACCTCCATTATGTATCATCATCCACTTAACAGAGAAAACATTTGGCCTTTGGTTTTATGGGCTTGGCTTATTGGATATTCTCCAGTTCCATCCATTTGCAATAATAGGTGTTGGCATGGATGTGGGGAAGAGGCACACTTGTACATTGCTGGTGGAGTTGCAAATTGGTGCAGCCACTCTGGAAAGCACTTCCCTCATTATCAAACAGTCTCAATTATACAAAATAAATACTACCCCCCAATAACAGGCTACCCAAAAGGAAACAAAACAGAATAGCAGAGGCAACATGGCCTCAGGAAATCAGGACCAATTCCCACCTGAGTGTCAGGGCTGAGGTCCATGTGCTGAGGTGTGATTTTGCATTTAACCCCACATAGCTATTTCATAATGCATTACCCTGGGATAAACACCTGTCATCCTTTATTGTAAATATACAGTAAGAGAGGCACATCAAAGTGCCTCACTAAAGCTAAAGACATGCAAAATATTATTTCCTATTATTTTCTTCTTACAAATCCAGGGGTTGAGAAAGGTTGGGAGACACAAGTCAGAATGATAAAAATGTGTGCATGAGAACTTTCTCCTGTGAAAGGAAACTTGGAGCACTGGTATTTGTTTGTTTTTCTGTTTGTTTTCTACATAGTAGCTGGCTCTCAGAGATCTTTTCATAACAAAAATATTTCCCTTAAAATGTATGACATTTTATATTTATATATAGTTAGAAGACTGCTGTGTTTATTTTAAAAAATAAAACAGAACTGAAAAATGATTTTTTTATCAATCCCTTTTGTCTCTAGACATAGAAGAAACAATGACAGATTGATAGACAAAAAGGAACCAAGATAAGAACAGGTTGATGTTTCAGACTTTACTTCATTCAGTTCATTAAAGTTCAAAAGTTTGGGCTAATTTTACCCAATTTAATCACAAACACAAACTTTTTGAGACTAACCTTCCTCAAACCTTCTCAAATTAGACATTTACAGCTTGTTTACATCCTTAGTTTTCTCCTCTCTTTCATCTTGGACTTTCATCCAAGAGTATTTATTTTACCAGACAAAATACTTTCTCATCCAGAAACATTACTTCCTTCTTTCCTCCTTCTTTCCAATCTAAAATATATTTCCATACTTACAACTTTCTTTACCCTTTTAAGTTTCAAACCCTTTTTTTGCTTTTTAATATTTTATTTTATTTTATTTATTTTTTTTGTACACAAATGGGGTACAACTTTTCATTTCTATGGTTGTACACAATGTTGATTCACACAATTCATATAATCTTACATATGCATGGGGTAAAATACTGTCTCTCTCAGTATACTATCCTTCCTTCTCCTATCCCCCCATCCCATTTTCCTCTAAACTATCCAAAGTTCCTCCATTCTTCTCTTATCCCCACCTCCCATCATCCCTCCCCACCACCCTGTTAGGTATCATCATCTACTTATCAAAGAAAACATTCGACTTTTGCTTTTTGGGGCTTGGCTTATTTCACTTAGCATGATATTCTCCAACTCCACCCATTTACCAGCAAATGCCATAATTTTATTCTTCTTTATGACTGAGTAATATTCCATCATATATATATAATATATATATTATATGTACTGATATAATATTCCATTCATATTCATATCCATTATATTATATCCATAATATTCCATTATATATATTATAATAATATTATATTGTTATTATAATATTATTATTATATATATTATATAGTATAATATAATATTATAATATATATAGCATAATATTCCATTATATATATAATATATGTTTCCTTATCCATTCATCAATTGAAGGGCATCTAGGTTGGTTCCACAATCTAGCTATTGTGAATTGAGCAGCTGTGAACATTGAAGTGGCTGCTTACGGAAGCAAAGTCTGAAACATCGACCTCTTCTTATCTATCAAGACATTTTCTTGTATGTTAGGTTTGATTACTTGTGGAAACTAAGTCTTTAAGGAATTTGTGTTTTACCTGTTTTAAAGTCTTTTAATAAATTACAGTGTAACTGATTAGATAAACAACTATTTCTTCTGGTTATAATAATATTGTTGACACTATAAATATATGTAACTAGATATAAGTATACATCTGAGAACTCTATCTAGCTGAGCCTTAAGTTTTATGTAAATTTTATAAGATGAATGTTTATCTCTTTATTGGCAAGGTAACCAATAAGTGTTCTCACTTATACATTTTATCTGACACAGAAGGGGCACATTGTCATTTGAAGAATTGTCTTGTGTCTGTTTGCTTTGACTAAGTCTATTTCTGATCATGAACACTATTTTATAAATGTATAAGAGAGAGCCTTAAATCTTTGTTTTTTGCTGGTACTGCTAATCCATTCAGGCCTGTGATTATTGTTCCCATACACTGTGGGTTCTAAATTGTACTTCAGAAGTTAAATTTAGTTAAATTAAAAGCTTAGGTGAGAGCACTTTACCAAGTTGGTGTTCTCCAAATTAAAATTATCTGTAGCAATCATCTTATATTTATATATAAATACTAATTTTTGTGTTTATTCATGTTATTTGATGTTTTATAGTTGGATAAAGGTAACCTGTTATTAAAAAAAAAAAAAAAAAAAAAGGAACCAAGACCTAACTTCTTTTTCCTGGCTTTGTCAGTAAGTAAAATGTAGTGAGCACAAAGGACTTAATTTTTTATTACCATTTCCTTCTCTTTAATATATGGAAAATAAAATTCACTTCTTACTTATCATCTCAAGAACATTAGAGTTCACAGATATTTGTTGAAAGTTTTACAAGGAAAGAAGGGACAGTGAGGAGAAGCCCTATCTTTACACTGAAAATTAGGGAAGAGAACTAGCTGAGTTGGGGGGTGGGAATGAGGAATTACTGATAGGTTCTATTCAGAGCTAATTGGGCAAATTAATGAGATCATTCCCAAGGCATAGAGACAAAGTCTGTGAGTCCCTTGAGGGACAGAACAGCACTGTAAGAAAGGAGCTTCTCTGAGGAAACTCCAGAATAACTTAAACTAACACCCCTTGATCTGGACAAGTGGTATGACCCTCTGCCCAGGGGCTGCCATAGCCAGACTAAACTTGTCCAAATCAAGCATTCCTGAGACAATTTGGGGGCCCCTGCCTCTAGAAGCAGATTATTTACATAGAGTCATGCCCATAAGGGAGAGAACAGTGTCATGTGACTTCTCAATTGCTTTACAGGAAAAATTGTGCTTAGCTGGGCATGGTGGCACATGTCCGTGATCCTAGTGACTTGAGCGTCTGAGGCAGGAGGATCACAAGTTCAAAGACAGCCTCACCAATTTAGAGAGTCCTAAGCAACTTAGCGAGAACTTGTCTCAAAATAAAAAACAGAAAAAGGGCTGGACATGTGGCACAATGGTTAAGCATCCCTGGGTTCAATCCCACTACCATCCAAAACAATTGTGCTTAGGAAAAAAATGAAAGAGATACGATTTTATCCTTGCTACAAATATGTGTAATATATGTTCGCGTATGTTTGAAAGCAGGAAATAGTAAAGGTGCATAAATAACAGAAAAGTAAACTGGGAATAAATAGAAGGATACTCTTTAAATTCATTAGGTTTTTTGGTTTTAATGGAAACCAATTGTGGCTAGCTCAAGAAAGGGAGGAATGAGAAGTTTTAGAATGGTATCTGGGAGCTCAGGCTATAAGGAAAGGCTGAAGGACCATGTTTCAGGAGACAAGATATGAAGGCTGCATACCACATGTTGAAAATTTTTCCAGAAGAAGACTCAGATGCTGTGTGAAGTGGGAATGAACACAGAGAACCTAAAAATGAGTGTCCATTAACAGATCTCAAGCATGAACAGAAAAAGTGGTTTTAAGAGGTTTAACCACAAAGAGGTTAAGGTGTAGAAATGGATAAGATGAATGTCATCTTCATCTGAAATCAGTACTGAAGGACTAACCATTTATTTGCATATGTTTACAAAAAAGCTTTGGAAAAGACCATTCGTTGGAGGATCTTGGTAATAGCAAAAGCCAAAGGGATATGGGAGGGAATTCATAAACTAGAAGGAAACAGGTCAAGCAAACTGTGGCTCTTAAAATCAAAGACCACAAACCATTTGATGAGGTATGTTTTTAGGTGCTGATAAAGATTACCCTACAAGATGTATAACAAAGTGGCAATTTGTAGAACATAGTACATAGAATAACCCATTTCTCTAAAATAACATAGAGATGACATATATTTGCATATGCACAAATGTAGTAATTGGGTTTGCTTCTGAAAGATGAAAAGGAGTCAGGGTTTTAGAAGATGTAGAGAAGAAAAACTTGCCTTTTTCTCTCTCCTTTTTGTACTCTTTCTTTTTTTTAAGTAAGTGCATCTAGATAACTACAGAGGTGCGTGCCTGTAATCCCAGTGACTGGAGGTTGAGGCAGGAGGATTGCAAATTCAAAGCTAGCCTCAGCAATTTAACAAGGCCTAAGCAACTCAGCAGGACCCTGTCTCTAAATAAAATACAAAAAAGGGGTTGGGGATGTGGGTCAGTGGTTGAGTGCCTCTAGGTTCCATCCCTCGTAATAAAAAAACAAACAAAAAAAAAACAGTGCATCTGTCATTCTTGACATAAAATTTTTATTATTGAAAAGGTACACAGATTTTTCCCAGTCATTGCTCTTCTAAGAAATTATCCTAATGACATAAATTTAGTTACAGAGAAATACATATGTTTGAGGATATTCATCCCATTATTGTTTAATATAGAAATTGGTTAAACAAAAGACAGATTATCTATAGAAAGAATTACTTAAAATTATCTACAGGCCATCACTATGAAAACATTTATAATTGTGTCTTAAAGTATAATTTAAATGTGGAGATATAAAAGCACATCAAATAAAAATACATTTTTAAGAAAGAATGTATTCACATTTATAAAAACAGATATATACCTGTGTGAAACAGTATGCTACAACTTGATTTGCTATGTGACAAGATTATGGGTGATTTTAATTTTCTTTTTCATACACTTCAGTCTTACCCAGATTTTCTGAAATGAATGTATTACTTTGTCAGAGAAATAGTCACTTTAAAAACACACTGAAATATTAGAAGATTATTTTTTAATATGTAGAATTTAAAACTTTTATTTTTACAACTCAAAACTGAATTAAATTATGGGTTTTTCCTGAATTTATTAGAAAGAAAGAAGAATAAATCAACACCAAAATCAATAGAAGACAGGAAAAATTAAAATAAAGAACAAACTCAATGAAATTGAGATTTTAAAAATTTTAAAAAATCAATGAAACAAAAAATTGGTTCCTTGAAAGAATAAAAAAAATTGTTAGATCCTTAGTCAAGCTAACTGGAATTGTTTTTATTTTTTTAAATAGTTAACATGGGAATATTACATTGATTAAGCTGGAGGGTTACAGAACTTCTGTTGAACTCATGTAACAGAAGTCTTAATGTTCCCCAGTATGAAGGTAGTTTTTACATGTCTAAAATACTGATACCAGTAGGAGGTGCTGTAGCTCAGTGGTGGAGCATTTCCCCATGTACAAGGCCCAGGGCTCCATCCCCTGCACTGCTAAAGAAAGAAAGAAATCAGTAAGTAAACACTGACAAGGAAATATCAGAAAACTTTTCACAAAGGAAAGTTATAGACAATTAGCAGCTAAAGTTTAAGAGAGGATAAAGAAGTAATGAGTTATAGAGAAAAATGAAAAAATAAACCTAAACATATAAAGATTATTTTTGCTGAATGATAAAATACTATGATATTTAGGAATGTTTTAAAATTATGAAAAAGTAAATGGCAAGGGTTTGTTTGGGATATTCCAAAGTCATAATCAATGAAGTAAAAATGATAAGTTTAGAGTGGCAGGAAAAGGGGCACTAATAAATTGACCACAAAGATTTGACAATACTTCCAAATCTAGCTTAAGTTTTATGCCTTTCTTTTAAGCCAAAGTTCAATGTAAAAACCAACTAGAACTTGTGTCATGTTAAAAATAAAGGCAAAGTCCACAAGAAAACTAAAGATACAACTACCAATGACCCAAAGTCCTACTATTGACGTGTATCTAAAGGAAAGGAAATCAGTACACCAAAGAGACATCCTCACTCCCATGTGTATTGCAGCACTATTCACAAGAGCCCAGATATGGAGTCAACACACGCGTTCTTCAATAGATGTATTGATAAAGAATATGTGGCGTAGATGCATGTGGAATACTATTCAGTCATAGAAAAGAAGGAAATCTAGTATTTGAAATAACATGGATGAGCCTAGAGGACATTGTGTTATGTGAAATAAGACAGGCACAGAAAAACAAACACTTCATTGTCTCACCTATACGTGGAAGATAAATAAGTTGATTTTAAAGAAATGGAGGGGGAAATAGTGGTTACCAGAGATTGGGAAAGTTGGCATGGGAATGAGAGATTGGTTGTCAAGTGAAAAATAATTATGAGGAATAAGTTCTGATGCTGTGCAACACTAGACTATGTGACTATGATTAACAATAATTTGTTATATATTTCAAAGTATCTAGAATAAAAGATTTGGAATGTTCCCAAAACAAAGAAATGATAGAGGATGGATGTGCTAATTATCCTAGTGGATCATTATACATGGTATACATATGCATGGAAATACTATACTATACCTCATGAATACGTACAATTTCTGTGTCAATTAAAATAATTTAGAGAAAATGGATAAATTAATTTTTTCAACCTCCAATCCATTATATCTAATAGATTGCCTTTATTGAGCTCTGTACACTGGCATTGATAGACATAATCTCTGGGTGGTGTGGAAAGTATTTGAATTTCCAAATTCAGTTGTTTGACAATAAAATGTGATGAACTACTGAATTAGTAACAATGTGGGTTAATCTTGTGGAGCCAAAGAAACTAGACACAATGGAGCACATGCTGCAGCCAGACAAAACTAGTCAGTGGTGAGAGACATCAAAGCAATGGTGACCTATGTGATGGGGCTTGCCTGGAAAGGACCTTAAGCAAACATTTTGGAGATGATGCTGTTTCTTTTTCTTTGTTGAGGCATAATTGACAAATTATATATATTTTACAGTGTACATATTTTTATATGTATGCATTATAAAATGATTACAACAATCAAGCTGATTAACCTAACCTTCACTTCATATAGTTTGTGTGTGTGTGTGTGTGTGTGTGTGTGTGTGAATATTAAGATCTACTGTCTTAGTGATTTCCAGTATATAGCAGAGTCGTGTTAATGATGTCCACTGTGTTGTACATTAGATCTCCAGAACTTACTCTGGCACCATTTGGCCAGTGTCATCCTACACCCCAGTCTTGTAGCCACCATTCTACTCTCTGCTTCTATGAACTAGACCTTTCTGGATTCCATAGATAAGTGAACCCATGCGATATATGTCATTCTTTGCATTCCTTATTTCACTTAGCATCGTGTCCTCCAGGTTAATCTGTGTTGTCACAAATGATGGGATTTCCTTCTTTACCACTGAATAATATTCAATTGTAGATACATACTGCATAGTCTTTATTTATTCATCCACTAACAGACACAGGTTAATTCCTAATATACTGTTGCAAATAATGCTGCAGTATATATGTAAGTACAGATCTCTCTTTGAAATTTTTATTTCATTTCCTTTGGAAATGCACTATTTCTTTCATTATTGGATGAATTATTTATTCAAAAGTCTTCATTTGTACACATAAAATTACAATAATGTAATTTTTACAACAAATCCATTATTTAAGAATTTCCTTTGCAATGCCCTTATATGCCTATTTTTGCAAGATTATAATTTTTCCTAACCAATCAGAATTAAATGTGGGTGCAGATCTTTTATTTCTAACCAAAAGTAAACATGCATATTTATGTCCAAGAAGATCATCAAACTGGCAAACTAGTACTGGAAACTTCCACATGCAGAGAACAGTCTGATTGTGTAACTCCCTCAAAAAGAATTTATCCATTGACCTTAGAATCACTTGAGAAACAAAATTTTCAATTTAGAGCCTTTGATAAAGATGGACAATTGAAATAATCTTTGAAAAATCATGACAGTCATCATTTTCTTTTATATCTGGTGATGCCACCACCACAGCCAAACCCTGGGTTTTCAAGAGGACAAGAGATAAGCTTTTCCTTTGCTTCCTCCTTAAATAAGGACATAGTATATGTGGCAATAGACACATATCTGCTTCTTGGTCTTCCCCATCTTTCTGTGATTCCCCTCCCCTTGGATGTGAATAGGACCTGTGACTTCTGTTAACCAACACAATAGGGCAGAAGTGATGGGTTATCTCGCTTGTGAATACTTTACACTATATGACTGTCTTTGGCTGGAAGACTAAAGATCTTTCCTCTCTAAATGCATTAACAAATTTAAAGGGCCATGTTGGAAAGTCCTTGTGACAGTGTTAGAACAGCCTCCAGTTGCTGAGAGTTGCTACCAGCTGAAAACCAGTAGAAGTGGGGCTCCTCCCTCTGAGGACTACAAGGAAACACATTCTGTCAACAACCTGCATGAGCTTGGAAGAGGACACTTCCCCATTTACCTCCATGTGAGAATGCAGTTCATCCAACATAGACATGGCAGCCTTTTCAGACAGAACAGAGGATCCAGTTTCTCTGTACCCAGACACCTAAACTGAATTGTTTTAAGTTGCCAACTTTGTGGTAATGTGCAAGACAACAATAGCAAACTCATAGTCTGCTCTCTCTTTGAATTTTCTAACTGAAACTTGTCAGGTACCTTTTGTGTTCCTTTGCATTCTAACATTGCTGAAGCATGTGCTCAGGTCATGGTCCAGGAGATCCAGAGCCATTCTCCTGCCAAGTGTATTGTACTGGTAGAGTGTTCAGCTATAGTTTGAGCATCCAACAAAACCAGATACATTTCTTCAATTCTTCTGAAGAGCTAAACTTCAAGGAAATAATTTTCCACCTGTACACAATAAAGGTTAGGCTTGTACACTCAACTAAATGATGTTAGGAAATAACTCCAGCTAAACAAAATTAGCAAAATATTTTAACATGGGAGACAAAATAGGGAGCAATGTTGGCAGCTTAAAATTTTGAATTGTACACATTTGCTTTTTTATCATGTAAGTGGTATTGAAAGCAACTTCTAAAATGATTCCACTGTTAAAAATATCACCGAAAGAACTCAGCATTACTCACAGAGATCACATTTCAGAGCTGCTCATTTCAAGAAGGTCAAAGGGGAAGAGCTACAAAGGAATTTTTATTTTCAGTTTTATTTATTTTATTTAATTTCTAAAAGTTCAATGTCATAAAAGAATTTTACCACCTGAATGTCCTTTGCTCCTCCTTGATGAAATGCAAAATAATCTTACTTCAGTTTTACTGAAATTGTTCTACATCCTTGTTGAAGATCTTCAAATCCCAAGTATCTCTTGGTTTTGTCAAAGCACTTTAATGAAGAAAGAAATAATACTTAGTTTCTACAAATATTTTATTAGGCTCCCTACAACACTTTCAGAATCAGTATTAAGTCTATACTTATTCAGTTGTATAATAAAACATATATATATTAGTTTGCCTTACTGTATATGAAACTCTCAAAATTACATTAGAAAAACTAAAGCCAAATATTGAATTCTTCCATTTTAAGGTGATAGTGTAACAACAATAAGTATGTATCAAGTTCTAAGAGTAGCACACTGTAGCATAAATGAATAAGCATGCTCCTAATTATATGGAGCAAAACCTTTAGAGTTTACAAACTCTAAAATACTCAAAACTTTTTAGAGTTGGAAAGTGAATGGAAGATAAGATGGGATAGTATAAATAAATACAAAAAACTTGTAGAGTTCATGCTTTGTTTATATTTACAGCAAGAACTTGCATCTGAATCAAACTGTAATTAAACTGAACAACAATTTTAAAACAAAAGCTATAGTTAATAATTTTAGCATAATCTCAACAGTTCAACATCTTCCTAAATTTATTCAGGGAGCCCGAATGAACTATTTTCTCCAAGGGACTTCTTCATGACCAAAAAGTATTACATGCTCCAAGGCATTTAAATACAGGCTGCACACAGAACTGCTTTCCCAAGTAGTGAGCTACAGAACACTGTTTTGGAATAATAGATACCATGGTCAAACAAGTTAGGGACATGTTGCTTGGTGGTATCTCAGATGGTTTATTATATACATACATTGGCATTTGAGGAGCCTCAGCTAGACAGCACTCTATAGTTATTTAACACAATATTTTCAAAACCTTTTGAATTTATAACAAAGGTACATTCATTAACATGCTTAGAACAATTTTTCTGTTGTGTGGTTTCCTTTTTCATTTTTAGAGAAAAAATCCTACAGAACTGTGTCCCATAGGATATGTAAGGGCAATATGAGAATGTAGAAAGAACACTGAATAAGTTTTTAATATAAAATTGTGTGACGCTATATCTTCTCACTAAATTGTGAGAATATAGAAGAGGAAAGAGGAGGATAAGGAATAATGAAAACTAAAGTTGACAGTCTAATTTCAGGAATAGAAATTAGTCATTGTACAATCAGGTCAGTACATATTCCATCTTTGAAACTTGCAACAGAGACCAGCTGTCCAACATTGTCCCAAGACTTGACACCTGGAGACACTTGAACCATGAGATCTGACAATTATACCTCTCTACCTCCAGGGGCTGTGCTCTGTAGGCAGTCCTGTGTTATTTCTCCATTCTTATCCTCACATTCTTATTTTCCTCATCCACCAACTTTCCCCATCCTTACAGAAAAACATCAGCATTCAGCAGGAAGCAAATGTCTTGGTAATGAAGTCTGTATTGAAATTGGATAGCTAAAGCAAATTTTCGAAGGCAGTTGAAGGAAGAATTCTACTGTGTAGTAGAAATTACAGTTTCATATATTCTATCAAAGTCTCTAAAAATTAAGTTGCTGAACAATGATGTTTCAGTTGATCAGAAAAAACTCTGACTAGAAAGTAGAGAATTGACCAGGACCTGTGAATTTGACTCTGCTCTACACTTACAGATCAAAGGAAGAAAAAAAGTTCCCTATTGATCAAAGACCAGGATGAAATGCCATTCATGTACTCTTAAGATTTGTTTACAAATATTCAGCCAGAAAGATTCCGTCATTTGAGCATGAGTAGAAGGTCCATGAGAAAAGAGAGAAACTGTGAATTAGGTACTTCAGAGTAAGCAGGAAAGCTGGTAACCCCATAGAATGCAGGAAAAACAAGAATAGAATAAACACTGTCAGAATAAAATGCAATCATATAGAAACAGGCAACATAAAGCCAAAAGAGAAATGAATACAAGGGTACTCAAAGTAAAATTTAAAACTTTACAAAAAAAAATACATTTCTTTGTGAGGAAAGCATTTAAAATCCTTTCTTCTGTTTCTTAAAATATACAATACTTCATCATTATCTGTAATCATCCTACCTTGCAACAAAGCACCAGAACTTTTTTCCTCCTAATTATAACTTAGCACCCTTAGACCAACCTTTACCCCAGCACACCGTAACCCTAGTCTTCTCAGCCTTTGGTAAACAGAGACAATATATACTTTAAATTAATGGAGCTACATAACTGAATCAAGTTAAAGAGTTATGTTCAATACCAAAGTCTTTGAAATATCTAAATATTTATAAAAAATCTGTTAGAGAAAACTGCCTCTGAGAGTATAAATAGTTACCTTTAGCTAACAATGCTGAGCCTTTGGTTACAGAAGATCCTTACTCAAATAGGTATTTCCCCCACCAGACATGAAGTAAGTTAACAGTTAACATTTTCACAGCCAAAATTACTTCCAAATTACTGTTGCCTTAAGAGTTTTTCTCTTTTCTGTTATCAAAAACCATTTGCTAGAAAAAAAGAAGTACCTGACATAGCAGGGTCTCAAAAATACTGGACAGATAGATAGAAGAATGGATGGATGCTGCATAGATGAATGGTGGATTGACAGATAAACAAGAAGTGAATGAAGACATGCTTCTTTAACCACTGTGCTCATATCCTCGACTCAAAGTCATTATCTTCTAATTTGGCATCAAAATCATTGAGACATGCATGATGTAAATTCTAACCAAAAAAATGAAAAAGAAAAACATTAGTATTAGTTTTGTTATAAAAATCAAATGTTTTTGGCAGTTCCATTATCTGAAATGAAATGAAAAGTATAACTTTAAAATAAACATTTATACTAGCTACACTCAGCCTTAAACCCTAAAAAATTATTTGTGGTAAAAGTAGTACACATATTTTTAAACATAAAAGATTTAAAGTTATTTAAGTAGGATCCCAAATATATTTACATAAACTTCTATTTACATCTCAATTCATGATATACCTAAATATAATATGACAGATTTGAAATATTTTGATAATTGTTTCATGTATTAAAGCAATTTAAAGTTTACTTTGGAAGAAATAGTCAATACTTTCTAAAATAGACCATAAAAATAACACAGGCATCCTTTTGATCCTCACGAGTATACTTTATTTGTCCTTGAAAAAAATATATTCAATGTACCTTTCAGAATGATTTATTAGGTGTTATTGTTACAGTGTTCAATATTGTTCAATACTGAACTACTATACTGATTACCACTCTCCACTCTGTGTTAGTTCTATCATATGCTTTTATTTACCTCCTGAGGCAAAAACATTTTAATTGGTTTAGAGAAGCTTGAACTCTCTTTTATCAATGACAGATTTCATCAAAATGGAACCAACCCAGGAGCTGTGGTCCCAGGGCAGAAAAATCATGATCTGCTTTGGGTTTCCAAGATTTAAGACCTACAACTAACAGTAAAAAGAAGAAACTAGAGCCTCTCTGTAAGCTAAGAACTTTTATTATACAAACACATGTACATACATTTACATACATAAAAATATATACACATAAGTCATTTTAACAGTTCTTAAATGTGTGTATAAATACATACGTGTATACATGCTCACGTGTATTTACATAACAAATTTGTATGTGTAAACATATGCAGTCATCCTTCAGTATCCAAGGGGTATTGATTCCAGGACATTCTGTGGATACCAAATTCTGTAGGTGCTTATGTCCCTTCTATAAAATGGAGCAATGTTTATATATAAACTAACACATACTTTCATATACTTTATATCATTTCTAGATTATTTATAATACCTAACACAATATCAAATATATGCAAATATTTGTTATTCTACATTGTTTATGGAATAATGACAAGAAAGAAAAGTCTGTATAAATTCAGTACAGATGGGCAATTTTTTAAATATTTCAATCCATGGTGAATGTGAAACCCACAGAAACAGAAGCCAACTGTATATACACATATACACATACATAACATATACATATGCGTATATGAAAGCATACAGCAGAGCACTCAAATATAATTTTATAGAAATATTAATATGCATGAAATAAAATGAGTACAAAAATCCTTCACATAGTAAAACTGGTAATTCTAACTTAGGGAAGTAAATGAAGCTACTTAGTATTTCTCCATTTTGTTTTGTTAATGGGCTGCTTTTCAAATTATCTGCACATTAAATTTATGAAACATTGCAGTCAATTTTGAAAAGATTTATAGTTATAGTAAATCCTGCTAACTGTATAAACTTAGGCAAATGGGTGCATTATTTTAATAGGCCTATATTTCTTTATTCATTTTACAATTCTCCATTGTTTATGAATAATACACACAAAATAATTTTCTTGTTGCACAGAAAATGTGTTTTGTTAATAGATTTTGGTCCCATGCAGATTTTACTATGTAAAAAAATGAAACTAAATTGTGATTTGTACAAAGTCAAACATTAATCATAATACATATGCAAAATAAATACTAGTCACAATGATAGAAATCCACCTTTAGCTGTCACTTTTCTCATTTTAAATTATATTTTTTGTGGTAATAATATTTATATAAGATCTACTCTTTCAACAAGTTTTTAAATATACAATGAAGTATTATAAAAATAAATAATAAGTGTTAGCAAGGATGTGGAGGACCCTTGTACACCTTGGTGGGAATGCAAAATGGTGTAGCTGCTATGGAAAACAGTACTGATGCTCCTAAAATTTGAAAATAGAACTGCCATCTGATCCAGCAATCCCACTTCCAATATTTATCCCAAAGAATTGAAAGCCAGAAATTGAAAAGATACTAGCATTTCCATACTCATTAGAGTAATGCTCACAATAGCCAAGATGTGAAGACAACCTAACATGTCTTTTGAGGGAGGATTGTTACTTTTGCCAAGGAAGCTGACAAGAGTCATAAGCCACTGGACCAGAAGAGCCAACAAAGACAAAGGAAAGCTGTCCCAACTAACCCACTGCCAAAGGGGCACAGCCCTTCCTTGCACTGCATCTAATAAAATTGGCAATATACAAATCCAGTGGTCTTACAGCACGTGGAGAAGGTAAGATGGGTTGTTCAAAGTGAATGGGAACTGCTCTCTTTTCAGTAAATTCTCAATCTAGGCCCACTGACAGTTTTCCTTAGAGCTAAATTGTGCATTACTTTTTATTACTGTTTCCAATATGGATTTGATTTTTTTAATATCTCTTTTTATGTCAAACTGAGCAAAAGCTCTTGAGAACCACAGATGTTGACCTTAATATCTCCCCCTGCAAAGTCAGAGGCTTTTTCAGCACAGAAAGTTCATTCTAAAGTCATCTCATTTTATCTAGTCAGGTTACAAATAACACTGCATTATTTCAGTGAATTGGTGAACGAAATTATCATCTTACATAAGGCACATTTGTGGGTAGGTAGAAAAATAGGGTTGTCTCTATAATCTAACATGAAAGGTACAGAAAATCTACTTTCATTCTCAGTACTTTTGCAGTGTATTTGTATATCCAGGTCATTCACATCTCATTCCAACACACTAAATATACTTGTATATCTGACATTTCATTACCTTAAACTAATAGTCTGTTTAAAATAAATACTTCTGCAAAGGTGCTTTCCAATAGATGAACTAATCAAGTATTTAGAGAGAATCTGCTCTATGTTCACCTCTGTTTCTGGGTATTATGAAATATACAAAAAACATTGCTTTTAAGTAGCAGCTAATAATTTGGTTGGAAAACAAGGTCAATCCCTGCAATATCATGAAACCAAAAGGTCATATTAATTGAACTTCATTTTATAGTCACAACGAGGGGTCAGCAAACATTTTCTGCTAAAGGTTGGACAGTAAGTATTTTAGGCTTTAGTAAACACTAAGTGTCTGTCAAGACTACTCAATTTTGCCATTGTAGCACAAAAGCCATATAGACAATCATACATAAGTGGGTATATATGTGTTCCAATAAAACTTTATTTATAAAAACACGCAGTATGCTGGAATTGACGTGACAATGTAGTTTACTATCCCGAGATCCATTTTACAAGTGCTTTCACATTAAGAGTGTCTTTGGAAGCCCAGAGTTATTTGTTTAAATGAAGTCCATTTTTATCAAGTTCTTATTTTAGAGATGCGATTTCTCTGCCTCTTCAAGAAAACTTTTCCTGACCAATATCTCAATGAGTAATGTCAAAATAACCCAAAGCCAACTTGACTGGTCTTCCATTGAACAAATCTGTGACAGTTGGAAGTTTGAGAAGAGTAAGATCAGGTGATTGTCAAATGTTCAATGAAACATGGGTGAACATTCAACACTGATACAATAAAATCCACAAATCCATAATAATACTTGATAAAAGGAAAAAATATTTGAAAAAAGACTGTTGTTGCCTTTTGTATTGGCTGTCAGTTTTTTTCTTTGAAAATTGGAAACTAAAGGAAAAAACTAAATATCTGTCATTCAGTAGCAGCTGTATTTTGTTTTTTATTCTAATTTGTTATATATGACAGCAGAATGCATTTTGATTCATTGTACATGAATTGAGCACAATTTTTCATTTTTCTGGTTACACAAAATGCAGAGTCACACCATTTGTGTAATCTTACATGTTTGTAAGTTAATAATGTCCATCTCATTCCACTGACTTTGCCATCCTCATACTCCCATCCTCTCACTCCCCTCTGCCTAATCAAAAGTTCCTCCATTCTTCCCCCCCGCCCACCTCATTATGAATCAGCATCCACATATCAGAGAAAACATTTGGCCTTTGCTTTTTTGGGATTGGCTTATTTCTCTAGCACTGTATTTTAGAGCAACCAAATTATCCAAAGTTTTAAGAGAAAACTCTTCTTTAGAAAAGACTGTCAGCTAATACTTAAAGAAGGAAGAACAAATTAGGAAAGAATCATTGTTTTGAAATATCTAATGAAATTACATCTTCAGACAAGGATCACAAATTTATTTAAAGATTATTACATAAATGGTTGATTGAATATTGGATGTATACATGATGCTAAAGGGTACTACACAGATTTTCTGGTTGTAAAGGAAAATTTTAATGCACAATGAAGGAACAAAGCTGTCATCTCCCTACTATAGTGGTCAGGGTTTGGCCTCATTGATAGTAGGACAACTAATATCATATATTTCCATATATGATGCAGTATGGATATGTATCACTTTCAATGTATTCTGCCTAAAAATGCCTAACTAGAATCTATTCAATTCTTTGGAACTAAATTCCAGGTTACATAAAATAGAAGGTGTTAAGTTATTCATTAAATGACACTATGAGGAAGAAATAAGACAATGTCTGGAAGGTAGAATATTCAACAAAACAATTGATTAAGTCTCTGTGCTGTGAAATTGCTTTTGATCAAGAAAAAAACTCATGGGACTTGATGAATCAGATGCAATAAATGACCCTGGATTCAGTAATGTTTGTAGAAACCAACTGTAAAGACATCTGGCAAACATTTGGGGGAAATTTAAACACAGATCAGTTATTGATGACACCAAGGAATTATAAATTTTATTTAGTATAATAATGTTATTTTGTGTGGTATAGTGTTTTTACTTTTTAGAAATGCATATTCACTTCTTTGGCCAGGAATGTTGCAACATCAGCAATTTCTTTAAAATGCTTTAAAATAGGATATTTAAAAGCACAAAGTGTCTTCATTTCAACTATTCAACATTCGACTCCTGCTTCACTCTCTAGTTCATGTTGTATTGTTCCTTCGATGACAATTTTCATTAACTGGACTCAGTTGATTGGTTGGTTGTCCATCTCTCTCATCCAGAATGTAATCCCCATAAGAGGCAGGATCTTTCCTGTCATGTTCACAAATATATTCTTCACTCTTGAAGAAATGCATGGTACATACTAGATGCTCAGTGAACACTCAATTTAATAAAAAAATGCACTGGTTCTAAATCACAGGTAATATTGTATTCACAAGACAAAATTTTAACGATTTCCTTTGCTTAGTTAGACATGTGGTTTCCTGTGGAAGTGTGTTGACAAAATTTGAAAGGGGATACTTTCTATTTTACATATGAATAGAGCTTACACTGTATACTGCCAGTTAACAAACAAAGAGAAAAGGGATGAAAAGATGTGGGATTCTAATTTGGTGTTATTTGAAATCACATGTGAACCCTCTGCTGTGCGCAGCTGGACAACATCCCTATGAAGTTCAAAGAGCTGAGTCTTTTAGCACCTGTTTCTGAGCTATAACCTGTTTACACTTTTCATAATAAGATGAAACTCAATGTTTTCAGAAAGCCAGTACATGAGAGTTCTAAACATCCTGTTGGAATTAAATCTTCAGTCCTAAAAATAAAGCTTGCAGTGTTCAAATGAAAGAAAATTAAAACATTTTATTTAAAAAAATGTGACACTGAAAATCATAATCCAAAGTAACTAGCCCCATGTGAATAGGAACATCTTTTCTATCTACAGGAGGCATATATTATATTAAGATCAGATTTAAATTTATAGACTACAGAGAGTGTTTGGCTCAAAAAAATACTAGTAACAGATTTTTGCCATATATAAAAAGACTAGATTCCAGAAAAAACTAATAATAAGCCATATGCTTATCATTTTATGACATGGCATTAAAAAAAATCTACCTTAAATAATACAGGCCACCCAAAGAAGTCCACCAGGTGCTGTGCCTCATGACAGCATGTCTAATAGTTACTCTGCATTCCTTACTCTAATTAAAACATGGAGAACAAGGAGCAAGTCTCACTGGTACTGATACTGCAATAAAAGCAATGGCTTCATCGCCAAATTTTCCAGGTTACTATTGTTTCAATCATTATTCTGACTTCTTTTAGGTTTAGTTGTCATTCTTAGGTGCAGTTGTCTAAGAGGTATGGAAACACTCAGGGTAAGATCCGTTTGTGGAAAATCTATCTTCTCTGACCAGGGAAAAGTAACTATGTCTATTCGGCAAATATATGGTGAGCCTATTGCTCTCCATCACACTACGCCATCATCTGAGAATACAAAGAAGAAAAGGAATATGGTTTTTGTCCTTAAAGAGCATATAGTTTGTCTTACTAATTGTCCTGTTCCCAAGACAAACTTCAACAGGAGCTCCATGAAAGGGACAAAATATGTTCTAAAGCTATGTTGAATTGGATCAGGTTTTAATATTAATGCTTTTCTTAAGAAGCAAAATAACCTATTAATAAAATAAATTTGTTCATCATCTGGTGATTGGTGAAGCAAAGTAAAACAAAGTGATTATCAAAATTAAAGGTACTATGCAAAGTTAACAAAAGTACTATTATAAAGAATCTCACTCATCTTATTCATTGATATTGGTATAAATTTGATCAAAACTACACATCTTAAAAACTACATACACTTATCTAAAATATGTAAATGTATAAATACAAGGTTAAGCAAAATAGAGTAGGATTTCTTCAAGGGACGCAAGGAGACCTCAACATAACTTACTCTAACAACCATACAGAAGCCAAAAGGGTTTGAAGTAAATTCATCATCTATTTAGAATAGAAAGAAGTTTACTTGATGATAAAAAAAGAATCAGAAACCAAGAGCAAATTTGTAAGTGCTCCTCTAATATTTTCTATAGGAAAATCAATATTTATCTTCTAACTTTTGTGTGAGAACCAAATAAGTTAATATATATAAGGAATTTATAATGCTTCTTGATGTATGACAGTCTTTTTTACATTTTATACTTAAATAAGTTAATCTACATAAAACACTTTAAATAGTGCTTGTTACATGAACAATAGTCTTCACTTTTTATACTTTAAAATGTTTAAATCATTAGTTTGGAGGTCATAACAAAACAGGTCATTGACCAGATTTGGTTCATGGGCCACAGTTTGTCAACCTCTAACCTATAAGTTTATAACCAACAAAAAAAGTTCATTAAATTAAGGAAGAGGATTCTGAGAAGATTGAAGAGTAGGTAGCAACAGGAATCTGTCTCCCTACATAGAAAATAATTGCATTGGCAAAATCTATCTGATGAAACAATTTGAATCTCTGGAGTTTATTGAGGGCTTGCAACTTCCAGATAAAGACTTGGACAGTGAATTGTAGTCAATTTTTGTCAATTTTTGTCAGTTTTAGCTTTTGGCATAATAACAACTACTCATTCTCCACCTTTGCACTATGACAGGCAGCTGTGTATGCATTATAGCAACCTGCACACAGCTTGTGCAAGCTGAGTTTGGCAACAAAGAATCCTAGCCTCCAAACATCGGGAAGCTGTGCTTGCATTCATTGATCATTGCTTCTGAGCTTCTGATCACAGAGAAACAGACAAAGGAGCAGGAGGCCATTGTGGTTGCACTCCCCCACGGTGTTGCAGGCCCCACCCCTCTGACTGCTGACTTCCAGGGCCTATAAAGGGCTCCTCTCCACCTACTTCAATGCATTATTCTCTTTTTTTCCTTTTTAGAAGTCACATATTAAAAATTAGAAAAGTCAAATTCAAAACCATAAATGGGGGAAATTAGAAAGTGACCACATATGTCCATGGAAAAGTTTAGGCTGAGGAAAGAACCAAGAAAGTTTATACATCAAGAGGATCCTTGGCACAGAGACAGCCCATATCCATTAAACACACACACACACACACACAAACGTATGCAAAATAAAACAGCAAACCCTGGAGAAGATGTAAAATCTGATTCCAAAAGTTATCACATCATTAGATTTAAATGCCCAATTTTCAACAAGAACATCAACAGAAAAACAAATTGCCATGTTTATCAAGAACTAGGAAAGTATGGTACATTCAAAGGGAAAAATGGGTTGAAGGTGCAGTTCAGTGATAGGGCACATGCTCAGACTGGATGAGGCCCTGGGTTCAATTCCCAGCACCAAAAATGAATAAATGCATAAATGAATAAGTTGAATAATCAACAGAAATTGTCCCTAAAAGGATCTGATGGCAGATCTATTTGATAAAAACTTTGAAATGACTATCATGAAGATGCTCAAGGAAATAATGGGAGATAAGGAAAAAGTCAAGAAAATCATGTATGAGTAAAGTGGAAATAGCAATAAAAAAAAGTAAAAACTAAAAAGGAACCAAAAAGAAACACTGGAGCTGAAAACTAAAATATATGAAATGAAAAAATTCACTGGAGGGACTGAAAAGCAGATTTCAGCAGGAAGAAAAAAATCAGTGAACTTGAAGAGGACAATGGAAGTCAGAAAGAACAGAAAGAAAAAAGATGGAAGAAAAATGAATATAACTGAAGCTACCTACAGGACATTATCGAGCAGATTGACATATGCATTGTGGAAACATAAGAAAGAAAGTATTGAAGAAATAATGACTTCAAACATCACAAATTTAATAAAAGATATGAATATAAACACCCATAAAGTTTAACAAACTCCTAGTAAGGCGAACTCAAAAAGACTCACACCAAGACACATTACAATTGAAATTTCAGAAGGCAAAGAGAGAATCTTAGAGAAAAGTAACATTACATACAAAAAGTGTCAATAAAATTATCAAATTTTTCATCAGAAACTATGGAGGTCAGAATGCCATGAGGTCATTATATTCAGAGTGCTGTCAATCAGAAATCCTATATCCAGCAAAACTTTCCTTCAAAAGTCAGGGAAAAATTAAGACATTTTCAGATAAACAAAATTTATGGGACCACATTAACCCCTGGATCTGCCCTGCAAAAACTGTTCAACATTGTCCTGCAAGATGAAATGAAAGTACACTAGAGAGTAACACAAAGTCCAATAAAGAAATATAGTAATTTTTGTGATCACAATGGAATAATGCTAGAAATCATTAAAAGAGTTAAAACTGGTGAGTTTGGACCCTTTGGCGCCATTTTGCAACTTCCCTGGCAGAGGGCGACCATCTGGGACTGCCTGAGTCCTCAGAGCTGAGCTCCAGTCTTCCCCGCCACTGCGAGGTGTCTCCTGAGGAGGTCTGGCCTGGAGCGGAGGGAATCGTCGGCTCCAGAGGGGAGTTTGGGCCCTTTGGCGCTATTTTACAGCTTCCCTGGCAGAGAGTGACCACCTGCCACCGACTGAGCCCCCAGCAAGGAGCTCAGACCTTCCTGGGCTCTCAAGCCCAGTGTCTCCATCACTGAGCACAGTTTTGTGCCCCCACACCAACTTTGTCTGGTTCCAAGGTCCACACCCTGGCCTGGGGTCTAGCACCTTGCTGTATCTGATTGTCTATCAACACCAGGCTGCATCTGCCCAGAAGCATTGATCATTCCCAGCCTGGAGGAAGTGGGACAGCAGCTTTCTTTGGTCACCGCTTGATCAAGCACCTCTCAAACATCAGATGAGTTACTGGAAATCTGCAGGGACACTTTAAGTCTTTACAGGAAAATTGCAATCCCTCTGATTCACATTACTAGAGGGGAAGATACATGAGCAACATGAGAAAACACGGGAGGAAAGTGTTCCAAACAAATCTAGATGATATATCAAGAGAACCCAAAGACAGCATGGTAGAAGGAATGACAGAAAGGGAGTTCAGAATGTTCATAATTAAAATGATCCAAGAAGAGAATGATGTGACGAGAGAGCAGATTCAGGCTATGAATAATCAGCTAATAGAGTAATTGCAGGAAGCAAAAAATCATTTCAATAAAGAGAGGTTCTGAGAAAAAAACAAACAGAAATCCTTGAAGGAAACAGGAAATGAAGGAAACAATCAACCAAGTTAAAAACTCAATAGAAAGCATAATTAACAGAATAGATCACTTGGAAGACAGAACCTCAGACAATGAAGACAAAATATTTAATCTTGAAAACAAAGTCGAACAAACAGAGAAGATGGTTAGGAATCATGAACGAAACCTCCAAGAAATTTGGGACATCATGAAAAGACCAAATTTAAGAGTTATTGGGATTGAGGAAGGCACAGAGATACAAACCAAGGGTATGAATAATCTGTTCAATGAAATAATATCAAAAAATTTCCCAAATATGATGAATGAGATGGAAAATCAATTACAAGAGGCTTACAGGACACCAAATGCACAGAATTACAACAGATCCACACCAAGGCACACTATAATGAAAATACCTAACATACAAAACAAAGATAGAATTTTAAAGGTGGCGAGAGAAAAACATCACATTACCTACAGGGGGAAACCAATACGGATATCAGCAGATTTCTCAGCCCAGACCCTAAAAGCAAGAAGGGCCTGGAACAACATATTTCAAGCGCTGAAAGAAAACAGATGCCAACCAAGAATCTTATACCCAGCAAAACCTTCCTTCAGATTTGATGACGAAATAAAATCCTTTCATGATAAACAAAAGCTTAAAGAATTCACAAAGAGAAAGTCTGCCCTACAGAACATTCTCAACAAAATATTCGAAGAGGAAGAAACGAAAAACAACAATCTCAGTCAACATGGGGAGGAATTACCCTAAAGAAAGAGTCAATCAAAGGAGAAACAAAGTTAAGCTAAAAACCCCAAAAAAGCTAAAATGGCAGGAAATACAAGTCATATCTCAATAATAACCCTGAATGCAAATGGCCTAAACTCATCAATCAAAAGACATAGACTGGTAGATTGGATTAAAAAGAAAGACCCAACAATATGCTGCCTTCAAGAGACTCATCTCATAGAAAAACATGCCCACAGACTAAAGGTGAAAGGTTGGGAAAAAACATACCATGCACATGGACTGAGTAAAAAAGCAGGAGTTTCCATCCTCATTTCAGATAAAGCAGACGTCAAGCCAAAGTTAGAAGGGATAAAGAAGGACACTTCATACTGCTTAAAGGAAGCATAAATCAGCAAGACATAACAATCATAAATATTTATGCACCAAACAATGGTGCATCCATGTATGTCAATCAGATCCTTCTCAATTTCAGGAATCAAATAGACCAAAACACAATAATACTCGGAGACTTTAACACTCCTCTCTCACCGTTGGACAGATCTTCCAAGCAAAAATTCAACAAAGAAACCATAGGAGTCAATGACACAATTGCCAATTTGGACTTAACAGACATATATAGAATATTCCATCCATCAAAAAGCGAATACACTTTCTTCTCAGCAGCTCATGGTTCCTT
>JAJEJO010050023.1:722291-847278 GCA_020662805.1 Glaucomys volans | reverse complement strand
AATGTAATTCACCACATCAACAGACTTAAGGTCAAGAACCACATGATTATTTTAATAGATGCAGAGAAAGCATTTGATAAAATACAGCACCGCTTCATGTTCAAAACACTAGAAAAAATAGGGATAGTGGGGACATTCCTTAACATTGTAAAGGCTATCTATACTAAGCCCACAGCTAACATCATTCTAAATGGAGAAAAATTGAATGCATTCCCCCTGAGAACAGGAACAAGGTAGGGATGCCCTCTTTCGCCACTACTATTCAACATTGTTCTTGAAACTCTACCCAGAGCAATTAGACAGACCAAAGAAATTAGAGGAATATGAATAGGAAATGAAGAGATCAAACTATTCCTATTTGCTGATGACATGATTCTCTATTTAGAAGACCCTAAGAATTCCACCAGAAAACTTATGGAATTCATAAATGAATTCAGTAAAGTAGCAGGACATAAAATTAATGCTCATAAATCTAACACATTTTTATTCGTAAGTGATGCATCCTCTGAGAGAGAAATTAGGAAAACTACCACATTCACAATTACCTCAAATAAAATAAAATACTTGGGAATCAATCTAACAAAAGAAGTGAAAGACCTCTACAATGAGAACTACAAAATACTAAAGAAAACTTAAAGACAATCTGAGAAGATGGAAAGATCTCCCATGTTCTTGGATACACAGAATTAATATTGTCAAAATGGCCATACTTCCAAAAGCACTATACAAATTCAATGCAATTCCAATTAAAATCCCAATGACGGACCTCATAGAAATAGAGCAAGCAATCATGAAATTCATTTGGAGGAATAAGAGACCCAGAATAGCTAAAGCAATCCTTAGCAAGAAGAGCGAAGGAGGGGGTATCACAATACCAGACCTTCAACTATACAACAGAGCAATAGTAACGAAAACAGCATGTTATTGGCACCAAAATAGACAGGTAGATCAGTGGTACAGAATAGAGGACACGTAGACAAACCCACATAAATACAGGTATCTCATATTTGACAAAACAGCCAAAAACATACAGTGGAGAAAAGACAGCCTCTTCAACAAATGGTGCTGGTAAAATTGGAAATACATATGCATCAAAATGAAACTAAACCCATATCTCTTACCCTGTACAAAACTCAACTCAAAGTGGATCAAGGCCCTAGAAATTAGACCAGAGACTGCACCAAATAGAAGAGAAAATAGGTCCAAATCTTCATCACGTTGGCCTAGGACCAGATTTCCTTAACATGACTCCCAAAGTGCAAGAAATAAAAGCAGGAATCAATGATTGGGATAGAGTCAAACTAAAAAGCTTTTTCTCAGCAAAGGAAACAATCAGCAATGTGAAGAGAGAGCCTTCAGAGTGGGAGAAAATCTTTGCTACACACACTTCAGATAGAGCACTAATCTCCAGAATCTACAAAGTACTCAAAAAATCTTTACACCAAGAATACTAATAACCCAATCAATAAGTGGGCCAAGGAAATGAACAGACACTTTACAGAAGAAGATCTACAAGCAATCAACATATTTATGAAAAAATGTTCAGCATCCCTCGTTATAAGAGAAATGCAAATCAAAACCACCTTAAGATTTCATCTTACCCCAATTAGAATGTCTTTTATTAAGAATACAGGCAACAACAGGTGTTGGTGAGGATGTGGGGAAAAGGGTACACTCATACATTGCTGGTGGGAGTGCAAGTTGGTGCAGCCACTCTGGAAAGCAGTGTGGAGATTCCTTAGAAAACTTGGAATGGATCCACCATTTGACCCAGCTATCCCACTCCTTGGCCTATACCCAAAGGACTTAAAATCAGATTACTACAGTGATGCAGCCACATGTTCATAGCTGCTCAATTCACAATAGCTCGATTGTGGAACCAACCTAGACACCCTTCAATAGATGAATGGATAAAGAAACTGTGGTATATATACACAATGGAATATTAGCCATAAAAAAGAATAAAATTATGGCATTTGTAGGTAAATGGATGATGTTGGAGACTGTTATGCTAAGTGAGATCAGCCAATCCCAAAAATCCAAAGGCCGAATGGTCTCTCTGATAAATGAATGATGATGCATAATGCGGGGAGGGGGTGGCAAGAATGGAGGAAGGATAGATAGCATAGAGGGAAGGGAGGGGTGGAGTCGGGGGGGGGTAAGAATAATAACAGAATGTGTGACAGACATCATTGCCCTGTGTACATGTATGAATGCACAGATGGTGTGATTCTACTTTGTGTACAACCAGAGAAACAATAGCTGTACTCCATTTATGCTCAATGAATCAATAAGCAAATAAAAAAAAGAGTTAAAACTGGAAAATTCACAAACTTGCAGAAATGAAGCTACACTCAAGTGTATCAAAGGAGAAAAAGAAAAAAGAAATGCATAAACAGTAAAAAGACAAAAGCAATGCTTAAAAGGAAATTTACAGTTATAAACCTATTAAAAAAATCTCAAATCAAGAATCTAATTTTACAATTTGAGGAATTATAAAAAGAAAATCAGGGAGAGAGGAGAAAAAGAGGCAGTAGTGGGAACTGAAGTGAAGCAAATTACATTCCATGCATTTATGATGATGAAAAATGACCTCCAATATTATGTGTAACTATTGTTCACTAATACATTTACAAAAAGAACTAAAAACTAGCAGAAGAAAAGAAATGAAGATTGCAGCAGAAATAGAGAATAGGAAAGGAACTGAGAAAAGCGATGAAAACAAAAGTTGGTTATTTAAAAAGATTGACAAACCTTTAAATTGCTAAATCAGAAATTAAAGTGGGGATTTTACAACCTATTCTAAGAAATAAAAGCATTATAAGAACAATTATACTCCAAATCATACAACTTAGATAAAGTGGACAAATTCCTAGAAACACAAAATTCACCAAGATTAAACCAGGGAGAAACAGAAAATCTGAATAGAGCTATAATTAGTAAGAAGTAATTTAATTAGTTATACAAAAAAAATCAAATCACTTGACAAAAAAAAGCACTGAACTTGATGACTTCAGTGGTGAATTTTTTCCAAACATTTAAAAAGAGATCTAGGGCTGGGGATGTAGCTCAGTTAGTAGAGTGCCTGCCTTGCAAGCACAAAACCCTGGCTTCAATCCCCCACACCGTAAAATTAAATAATTAATAATATCTAACACCAAACCTTCCAAATTTTCCCAAAGAAGGGGGGAACACATACTACATACATACACAATCTGTGAGGTCGGCATTACCCTCACACCAAAGCCAAAGATGCTAAAATGAAAGAAAATTAAAAGCCAATGTCCCTTGTGAATAGTAATGCAAACTTTTTGAAAAAAAAAAAATACTAGCACACTGAATCAGCCACATATTGAAAGCATAATACACAATGGAGCTTTCTTCCTCCTCCCAGAAGATAAGGTTAGCTTAACATTTAAAATCAATCAGTGTAATTCAATGAATTAACAAAGTAAAAGAGAAACATCATATAATCACTTCGAGAGATGCAGTGTTTAAGCCGGGCATAGTGGTGCACGCCTGTAATCCTAGCACCAGGGAGGCTGAGGCAGGAGGATCGCGAGTTCAAAGCCAGCCTCAGCAACTTAGCGAGGCCCTAAGCAATTCAGTGAGACCCTGTCTCTAAATAAAATACAAAATAGGGCTGGGGATGTGGCTCAGTGTTTGAATGCCCCTGGGTTCAATCCCCAGTACCAAAAAAAAAAAAAAAATGCAGTATTTAAGAAGGTCAACTTGCCTTTTTTCATTAAAAGAGAATAAAGCTATTGCTACAATAATACAAATAGCAATATTGTATGATTTTTTCTTTCCCTTATAATTAGGAAAAAAGCAAGAATATCAACTTCTACCACTATACAACAATGTAGTAAATGTAGCTGAGGTAGTAATCAAAGAAATGTATTTCTAAATTCATAAATATGGAAAGTGAGGACTGAAACTATTGTTATTAATAGATATTATGTTTATGCACCATAAGAGAATTTTCCAGGTTTGGGATGTAAGATTAATATATGAAATCAATTGCATCTCTATATAAGAGCAACAGATAATTGGAAAATAAAAATTTAAAAGGATGTAACTTACAATAGCATTAAAAACAATTAAGTAAACACAAATTAATCTAATAAAAGGCCAATTTGTAAACAGAAAAATTAAAAGCATTGGTTGTAGAAATAAAATTTCTAAATAATAGAAAGAGATCAAGTTGATTGTGTGTATCTCATTATCTCTTCTACCTTAATTGATCTTAGGATTCAACACTCTGTTCAAAATTCTAGCAGGCCTTTTTGAAGAAATTAACAAACAGATTCTACAATTTATTTTGAAATGCAAATGGCACAGGATAGTCAGGAAATTCTGAAAGCAGTAAAGGTGGAGGAATTAAACTATGGTGAAGTTTAATTTTGTGTGTCAACCTGACTGAGCTAGAAGATGTCCAGATGGCTGGTACAATATCATATTGGGTATAGCTATGAGCATGTACCCAAAAGAAATTAACATTTGAATTGCTAGACTGAGTTAAGAAGATTGCCCTCACCAGTGGTGGTGGATACCACTCAAATTATTGAGGCCTTAAATTGAACAAAAATCAGGAGAAGATTAAATTTACTGTATGTATTCAAACTGGGATATCTGTTTCCTCCTAAGACATTGGGCCTCCTGGTTCTTGGGCCTTTGGACTCAAACTGAGTTGTACCACCAGTTTTCCCAGTTCTCCAGCTTGTTAATGGCAGATTGTAGAGCTTCCAGTCCTCCATGATCCCATGAGTCAGTTAGGATAATTAAGAAATTAATCAACAGTATGCTTCTCTGGAGAACTAAGTAAAATGAATATCTTGTTTCAGAAAAATAATTTGTATTGTTTGTACATTAATGTAGACTCTGCAACACTAAAACAGAATAAATAGAATAGATAAATGGATGAACCAAAACAAAGTTCAGAATATTTTCACACATGTAGGATCAATTGATACACAATGGAAGAAATAAAGACTTCTCAAGAATGGTGCTAAAAATTGGATAATTGTCACTCCACATACAAAACTAATTTGGAATCAGACATAAAATCTAAAAATACAAAATTTTAGAAGAAAACAATATATTTACAATCAAGAATAAGCAAAGATTTTTAAAATTTAAATATTAAGCATAAACAATTTAGACCTCATTAAAATTGAAAACAGTTATTTATTAAAAGATGTGATAAGAACCTAAATGGAGAAGTCTTTGATTGGAAAACACATTCTCAGTACATATATCTGGAAAAAATACATACCCAGAATAATCAAAGAATTCCTATAAATCAACAATAAAAATTTGAACAGGGCTGGGGATATAGCTCAGTTGGTAGAGTGCTTGACTTGTAAGCACAAGGCCCTGGGTTCAGTCCCCAGCACCGCAAAAAAAAAAAAAAAAAAAAAAAAAAAAAAAAAAAAAAAAAAAAAAATGTTTAAAGTAACAAAAGAGTTTTAAAATACTTCTCAAAAAATAATGTACTAATATCCAGTAAACAAATGAAAGGTTCAGAATCATTAGTGATCAGGGAAATGCAAATTAAAGGCAACGAGATACTACTAGACACTCAATAGAAATGGCTTAAATTTAAAATATGAAACACACTATGTGAGGATAGAAAAACGTTGCAAGGTTTATGCACTGTTAATAGGAGGGCAAAATGGAATAACCATTTTGGCAATTTCATATAAAACAAACTTAGCTATGCTGTATTTCAGTTTACTCCTAAATATTTACCCACAAAAAGAAAAAAAGAAGAAAATGAGAAGAACCCTATAAACAACCCAAATCTAGAAGCAACCTATCACATGGGAATAATAAAATATATTGTGGTTTATTAGTACCATGGAATACTATTCAGCAATGAAAAGAACTACTAAAATATGCAACAACATGGATGCAAAAAAATGAAGGGATGAGCAAAAGGATCTGGACATGAAAGAATAAATACGTTATAATGTCGTTATAATAAATTCTGGAACAGCTGCAGAAATGAGAAGACTGGTAGATTCAGAAGTTCTGAATCAGAAAACCTTGTGCCTTCATCCATTCATGCTGCTATAAGAAAAGACCACAGACTGTATAATCTATAAACAATATAAATTTATTTCCCACAGTTCTGGAGGTTGGGAAACCCATGATCAAGACTTCACCCCATTCAGTGTCTGGTAAGAGATTCTTTCTTTCTGCTTCAAATAGGGTACCTCTTGCTGAATGCTCAGAGGATGGAAGTGATCAACACTGTGTCCTCTGAGGTAGAAGGAGGCAAAGTTTTCCCTTCAACCCCTTTTAATTAATTCCATTCACAAAAGCAGAGACTTCATAGCTCAATTACTTCCCAATGGCCCCACTTGTTAATACCACCAACAATTGGAATTAGGAATAAATGCATTCTGGAGGGATATATTCAGATCACAGCAATCTAAATCTAAGTCCAAAATATTAGGCATTTTTCCATCCTGCCTTATTCCTTTCCTTCTGTCTCAGCCCCTCCATTTTAGCCCATTTTACTTTCATGATTATGCTCACAAAGGAATCTCTGGTTAACTCACTGTATAGTCATTTGCAAACTGAACACATGTGTTCTGTACATCTTGGTCATCAAGTCTGTTGAAGAGGAGAGTCTTCTTGGTGTGCCCTAATGAGCTTCAAGACACTTAAAACCCTCACTCTTATTCATGCTTCTGATCTTTCTGCTGTGCTTCACTGACCCAGGTTCCTGGTACTATATTCTTCAAATGGCCTACATTCCTTCAATGTTTGGAGTTTGCTTTGTAAACATTTTTCTTTCCTCTTTCTCCTTCCCTTCCTCCCTTTTCCCCTATTCTTCTCCTTCTTGGTTTTAAGGCAACTTCTCCACTAGAAGTAACACTGATTCCAGAGACAGTTCCTGAAAGGATGATAGACTAAGAAGCATTTTAATAATCTGGTAGGACAAATAGAGGAGCATTGAGTATGGAACACTTACACTGGAGAAGGAGAACTTGAATTAGTTTGAGAACCTGGAGTATCGCATTCCTAAAATAGAACTGGGGGTGAACTGGAAACTGTCAGGGTCCCCAGGAATGCAGTCCAGCTTCAGAGGATCTCAGACTGTGATTATCTGAGATGATCTCTGGTGGGCACAGCTCTCAGGGACCCAGTAAAGGCCCACAAAAATTCCTCTTTGGAGGAAGATAACCTATGCTTGAAATTATGTCTCTACACAATTCTGCAATTGCAATATCTGGCAACAATAACTGAGCACCAAGGGAGGCATGAAAACATGAAAGAACATAAGCAGATATGTCACACAACATAATCAGACCCAAAAGCACTCCAGACATGAATGTTAACAGATTTTAAAGTAATAATGAATGGATCAATCAAACAAATTGTATTTTTATTCACAAAAATTACCCATGATAATTCGATTTAGGAATGATCCAAAGAGGAAGAAGTGAGGCACAGATTTGGATACTCTGTCTTCAAATCCAGTTCCTGGGAACTGAAGGGAGCAATCCAACAAGGCTTTGGTAGGGTACAGTCATAGCAGCAGGTCACTGATGGGATCAGGCTCCTGAGTCCAAGTTATTAATCACCACTTCCAACTCAATTGACAAACATTATGGTTGAAATCTTAGAGTTCTCTTTCCAGATGAGTTCCATTATATTATGCTGTCCCTTTTCTAAAATACGATCAGCTCCATTGGGACTGACTTGACACTAAATTGTATTCTCTTTGCAAAAGCCTAGTCTTAAAATTTTAGCTTGTTTTCATGACTATTTGGTTAAAAGGTTAAGCATTCTATTTACCTTTTGAAATATACAGAAGTATTGATAAAATGAGTCAAATTGTGTTATTACCTAAATGTGTGAAAACTAGTCAATCCTATTTGTGACAAACCCAGTCCAACTCTGACAAAACCTATTAAAATTATAATATATTCTTGCTGGATTGTTTTTCTTAAAACATGTTGGTTAATTTTCTAGTCATACTAAATTTATATTTTTCAAAGCATTATTCAAATTTAAATATTGTGCATTGTGGAATGATGAGGCATAGTGTTTATGAAGAGATAGTTGTTTGAATCTACCATTTTTACACATGGCTAGTAGTTTTTAAACTATTCGTTTCGATCAGGAGCCCACTGCCTAATTGGTTGCCTTTCCTGTTTGAAGGCAATTGATGTGTTTGTCAGAATAGAAATCTACGTTTTCTAGTCCATACACAAATATTTTTAAAGTTGTTTATTTGCTATGTCAGCATGCCAATTTCAGGTAGCAAATATATGCTTCATATCTGTAGCATGATAAAATCAATGTGTATAAAACCTTCTACACTCAAATTTATTTAGACATCAATATTCTCTTTAACCAGATATGTGAAAATTGTTATCTATTTGAGTTCAATACAGAGCATAAGAGAATTTTCACAAAACCAAAGCACCATTTACTCAAATTTAAATTGAAGGTGGTAGACTAAGATAATATAGCATTTGAAAAAAAAATTGCATACTGCAGGCAATCCACAGTGAACCCAGTTGGTGAAATCTCTTCACATTATTAAAAAGACTGATGCACGAGGAAAGCATTTTAGTGCATTGAGAAATGCATTCCCTTATGGGATGAAATATCCCATTAGTGCAAATGTGGTCCCAAACTCTCTTATGAAGTCAGGCTTGAGGTCATCAGCAATGCAATCTGTGGTACACAATCTGTGGGCTAATATTCTACAACTCAAGATTTTTCATGGGCTGTCATATCTTGTTCCTCCATGAAGTGTCTAAAGACTACGATTGCTTTAATTTCAATATTTTAAAATAATTACAAGGCCAAACCTGCTATGGTGGCATTTGTTTGCTGGATTTGGGTTCTCTTTGAGCAGAATGGATTTCCCATTGAGAAAATACCTTCAGTATATTAAACAGCATTACTGTGCCCCATTCTTCCCATTCCCTTCCAGATCCACTCTCCATCTTGCCCTTTGCCATGGGAGGTCAACTGATAAGGACCACAGTCCTGCCCTCCCCTCCCTCACATTTGCACTTGGTTGATGGAAAGCCCCAGCTTGAGCTCAAAGGGATAGAAAAGAGTGCCAAAGGGTGTTTGCATCCCTCCACAGAAGGTCACAGTTGCCCTCAAAGCACATGATTTTCTACTTCCAATTCTCAACACCCTATCTCCTCTCTTCCCATGGGTCCTCTTGTGGCCACATGCCATGTATCACTAGCCCCATGGTGCGGCAGTATTTCTTGGAATTTCTCTATTTCCTGACCTCTTCTTTTGTATACTCTCTTTATGAAACACCCAAACACACACAGGAATTTTCCTGAGAGTGCCATTAGGTTCAACTTGGACTCTGACAAAATTCACGTCATGAAAAATGTTTTAAGCTGTCAAACATAATAAATCTAGAAATTATGTTCAAACTCTTTGAATCAAAAATATATAAGCTCCTTTTTGGTCATAAAAAATAGTCAAAATATTTTAACTAAAATGAGCAAAGAATAACTAAATCTCTCCTCTACCATTTACAGGACAATATAAATGACACAATATAAACCTCTGACTTAAAAGACTTTCTTCCATTCTTTATTGAGCACCTACTAATACCAATGGTTCTGCTAAGCAGTAGAGATACAATGATGGATAAATGGTCCCTGCTTTAGGGAGCCAGTAATGATAAGGCCATGTGACAAGAGTGATTATGATAGGAGAAGGAACATTATACTTCAGCCTAGGATACACGCAAAACATTCCTGCAGGAAAAGGGATTATTTTAAAGCTAGAGGAAACTCAACCCTTTCACAGCTTGGAGGGAAATTTCTGGAAAAGATGCTAGACTATAGAAGTAAAAGAACAAAATTAAGGTGTCTTAATCTAATTGCATATCTTTTAAAAATAAAAACTTGAGATACTTTTGTTTACTTAGATGATACAGGGTAGAGGAGTTTAAATTATTAAAATCAGTTCAAGTGCTGCAAGCCAGAAAGACTCTATCTCAACCTGAGGATTTATTATCGCTCAGCCATCTGTGACCAATAGTCCCTACAGATTGTTCCAAATTTATTCTCCCAAGTCAGATCTATGATAGGAAGAAATCTGGCACCCTTTCAGTAGGTGAACATCTGGATTCATTTTGAGCAGGTAAGAAACAGATACCTGATATTTTCAATTTTTAATGACCATAAGGAATGGGTAGACATATATTATCCTATTGTAATAAAGTACAATGAATTAATTAAATTAACAGAACACCTAAAGTGGTTGGAATACCAAAAGGTCTACACAACTGCATAAAATAATCTTGAAGATTTAAAAGAAAAAACCAGCAGGCAGTTGGTAGGATGATATTTTTGGTTTAGAATCTATAGTCTCAAGTTTTGTTTAAATTGAAAGATAAGTCATTTAAAACATTTTTCTTGAGATTACATTTCAAATTTGAATATCTATAACTTAGGTAATATACATATGATGTAGTTTACAAAGGGGTGGAGTAGACTTCATTCTCAGAGCTCATATGTATGTTTGCATACACACACACATACATGTACACATACACAGTCATATACATGTATTCAAAAACAAGGCACTTTCTAAAATGTGTATTCCAGTTTTCACTTCCACCAGTAGTCTGTGAAGTGCATTCCAACACTGAGTATACCATTTTGAAAACTATTTAGCTAACAGGTGGAGAATTGTATTACATTGTTATACATTGTGTTTCTTTGCTGATAATGATATTCAAATTGTTTTCCATTCTCAGTCACTTGTTATTGTGTAGGTGTATATGTATACATTGCCCACTGCTATTCTTTTCAATTGGGTATATCAATACATTGTCATTCCCCTATATGCTAACGTCATGTCATGCCTGAGAAGAATGGAAACTGATCATGAGATTGTTTCACATATGACTTCCAACTGACAGAAGTTTTAGAGACTGTGTCATATTTACATGTTGATGGGGGAAATTATGAATGGTTCTCTATTTTTTCTAGATTAGTGAATATAAGCTGAACAAATCTGTAAAGAAATGCCCTAGGTTTGGTTTAAGGTAACCATATTTAAAGATTCCAATTTAAGTATACAAAGGGTATTTATTCAAACAAGGTAGTGCCTCTAAAACACTTTACCTTTCCTTCGGGTCAAAGTAAGTGGATAAACTCATTCCAAACAATGAATGGTACTGATAACATCTTTTTACAACATATCTTGATTCAACACATAATGCATCTTTTATAAATCATACATTTTTTCTTCTTAAGGATCCATAATCACTTTGAGAGAGAATTTTCTTAATCTGCATAATGTTTCTTAACTCAAAGAGATATTTTAAGTCATTTAAATATCTTTCAATGTTCCCTCTAGTTTTTATTTTTAAATCTTCAAATTTCTACTTAACAAATTTCTTTGTTACAGTGATTTTTTTAGCACAAATAAAAATTCATTTTAACACATTAATGTAATATTAATGCAGATTATTTAAAAGCAGGTTTTACATCCAAAAGTACTAGTCCTTCATCCTATAATACTTAGTCACATATGACATTTTGACCTTTTTATTTATTGAACAACTACTATGACTGGACACAGTCCTCTGCAGTCGTGAATCTGAACAACACAAAGACTCTAAAAAGTGTTTATGATTACAGTTGCCAGGTGTAGCGAATAAAAACACAAAATGTCCAGTTAAATATGAATTTCAGGTGAACAAATTTTAGTATTAAGCATGTCTCAAGTATTTCATGAGACATCTGCCAAAAATTTAAAATTCTCATTCATCTGAAATTCAGAGTTACCTGGGCATTCTTTATCTGGCAAGTTAGTTATGGCCTAACAGAAGAATAAAAATAATTTCTTCTAATAAGCATAAAATAAGCAATTGCATTAAGTGCTATAAAACAGGGACCTAACCATGCTATGTAAATTGAGAGGTGAATGACCAAAGAAGGATTCATTAGAGTTTTTTCAAAAGTAGGTCTTAAGCCAAAAAGTCATATTTAGATGGATGGTAACCACTGATGTCCAAAAAAGGAGAGCATGAGTACAGGTGGAGGCAAGGGAAGGGCCACACATATCTTGCTAATTAGTCTATTGGTCCTAACAAATAAGTACATTTTGGAATGTATATGAAAAGCACATAATAAACCATATATGTAAGCCCCAAGTTATAAACGATGAAAGAAACATGCACCATATTACATTTTTAGCATATTAATTACAAATTCAAAACTAAATTCCATAATATAGTATAAGTTGGTAATGTTATTTCTGCCTGGGAAAAAGGACGGCTGTTTATATCAAGAGCTGTTGCTCCATCTACTGGTCGTAAGAAGAAAACTCTTTGGTTAACTTCAAAATAAGGTCAAGGCAAAGATTGAACCTTTCATAACAAACCATTTGGTAATATTGACAATTTCTTGGAATATCTCATTTTAAGCTATGCAAGTGTTTTTTCTTTTTATACAATTCAGAAACTAATTAGTGAAAGAAAAGACTCAAGAAGTTGGGCGATTCATTTAAAATCATTAAAAGGTAACATGCCAAATTGCTTAAATGAAGCTCATCAAAGTTCTTGCTCTCCTCACCATTTTTATGTGTGATTTCCAAATGAAATTCCCCAGAGGTAAACCACTAAATCTGCTATTAAATGCATTTTCTAACTACCTACAAGAGAGCTATCCATAAATGAGTCTTATTCTGTGAGCCTGTGAAAATACTGTTTCTATCTCAAACCAGTAAAATGTAAGCCCACAAAGAGGGGCTTAGTTATCTTCACTTTTTACAGTTGCCCCCAAGTGACTGCAATCAAACCCACTTGGGAAGCATTTCATCTATGCAAATACTCCTTAATAAATTAAAACTCTTTAGCTACCAACTTGTTGCTGAAGCTAGCTGATGGACTCCCAAGGATTCTCAATAAATTAGTACCTCCTGTTTAACAAAAGTGAATCGCTCCCTGTTGTCTATTCGATCCATTCTAAAATCTCTACTTGGCAGGAATTTTTTCTCTTCACCAGCTGGGCTTGTTTCACCTACTCACATTCCTATCCGGGACCGATTTGGACTGAGTTTCTCTCTCAGTACCCACTCCGCCAGGAATCCCTGCAGAAAAATCACCCAGACAAAAAAATGCAACTTCATTTTCTTCAAGACCCAAGTCTCCATATTTCCTTAACTGACTGCTATAGTTTACCATGGTCTTTACTTTCTATATCCTACACGTTTGTCATGTTTTAGTCTTGCTCCTATATGCTGTGTGGTATCTACTGGTGTCGCATTTTGCCAGTACCTATGTAATACTCTTTGATTCCCAAACCTTACTACCCCCACTCCCCAAAGAACAAGCCTTGAAGTATTGCACAACCTCTAAGGAATTCACCATTCTCTTCCTCATCCTCAAGAAATTACTAAAAAAAATATTCACTCCAACCACACGTAGTGCATATACTCTTAGAAAAAAATTCATAGATGAAATACTTAGTAATATGACCTACTTGGTCTTATTTTTCTACTGATGTCTGGCACACCCTATTTATTGTGTAGTTAAGATTGAACCACTGGTCATTATTAAGCCAGGAAATGACATGAGACTCCTGCAAACATCAGACACCCAGACTTTGAAATTGTCACCAGCAATAAATAGTAAATACCAGCTACAATACACGCAGACTGACTCACCATTACCATTACTGCATTTAGGAGAATTGAATTTGATTGACCTAGTGGCCAAAAATGTTAATGCAATTTTCAAAGGATTCTAATTTATAACTATATAGTTGCCTAGGCACTGGAGAGATATGACTCAGCCTGGCATCTCCTCTATCAATAGTCTATGACAAATTCCTAATTTGCCATAATCTACTATGTCACACTTCAAAAATTCCATGACTTTCTCGCCCACCCTCTGCCAGCTCTTCAACAACTCACAGAAAAGATTTTCTTTTATACACTAGAATTAAAGCTTTGCATGTGTGCATGCACACACACACACACACACACCTGCACTTTTTATACCTGCTGTTGCTTCCTGAGAAAAGGTTACAGGAATCTCAAGTAAATTTTAATGAGTTAGCTTTTTAGGTCTCAGAACTGATTTATGTGGGGAAGCATCTGAGATTTTGTAGTAAGTACATGGTTGACATGAATTATCACGTAGGTGTACACCATTCCACATACTTAGTCCTCTTAAAGAGTAGCCAAGTTACAGAAACAGAATAATTTTTAAATGTCACTGTTGGATCTCTGCTAACTACAAAGAACTAAGTATTTGGAAAATCAAATCACTGCCTCCTAGAAGTGACTCATCATTATATTACTTATTGTCTGTGGAATTATTGTTTAAACAAATGAATATGGGTGGGGGTAGGAAAGGAAAAATGAAGTAACTGCCTTTCCAGCAGGTTGTCCACTGCACATCCACCTTGTCTTTCTTCCTATTACCGGACACCTGTGTAACTCATGAAGTTCTATTTGAAGTTTTAACTTAATTAAGAATGGAGGTTTCTGTCAAAATCCATGAGATGGAGAAATTGAGTAGCCTGTGCTCCCAAAGTTCCTGACTGCCAAAATGACAGGTCAATGTTACAAATGGAAAGGACAAAAATCAAAATATTAGTAATAACTTAAAGGAGCAAAATATCACCTTCTCTACAAAGGATGTTTTTTTAAAAATCCTACCACTGTAAGCTCATTATGGTTTGGATCTGGAATGTCCCAGAGACTTACATGTTGAAGGCTTTGTCCCCAGTGAAGCAACGTTCAGAGGTGGGGCTTTGGAGAAGTCATTACATTATGTCAGTCATCTTGTCCCAGATTTCTGACCTACCTATCTGTGATATAACAAATAAGTGCTGTATAAAGTCTCCAAGTTATGATCAGTAGATTAATCCACTGTCAGATTAATAATCTGATGACATTATTAGGAGGTGGTGGAAACTGCAGGAGATGGAACCTAGATGGAGAGAGTGGGTCCTTGGGAGCTTGCTCATGGGGACTATAATTTGTCCCCAGGATCTCCCTTTCTTTCTCTCTCTCTTTCTGTTCTTCCTGGCCACCATAACTTGGGCATCTTTCATCCACCATGCCCTTCTGCCATGATGTTCTATCTCATTTCAGGCCAACTACGGATTGAAACCTCTGAAGCCATGAGTCAAAATAAACCTTTCCTTCTTCAGGATGTTTACATCAGATATTTTGGCCATAGTGATTAAAATATGACTAACACAAAGGTAATGGGAAATTTTAGAGTTTCTATAAGTTAACTACTGAAATATCTAAATCTTTCAGAAAGAATTTTGTTTAATTCAACTAAAAGAAATTTTCTGAGCACTGTTCAGGCAGTATAATGGCATGGAAAATTCTATTTTAATCACAGGATTTGGGGAGTCCATATCCTGTCCAATCTTGAAATACAACCCTCCTGTCATGGGAAGCATTAGCAGTCTTCCCAACCAGATGTTCTAACTTCTTGCCGTGAGGAATTTATTTTATTTCTTGCCTTTCTTGGAGCCTTTGGCCCATTCGTCTTCATATTCAAATTATGTATGCAGTTGTCGGTTTTATCATCGTTATTGTACCAATATGTTTCACTATACCCTAGGCCTCCCTCTAGCACACCCCTTGATGAACAGCAGATCCCTTGAGATGAAGACTGTTTCTTGCACAGCCCTCAGTGCACACATGGGAAGAAGAGATTTGATCCACTGAAATGTTTCAGTTAGTTACATTTAAATGCCTGAAACTTCAATGACACAATGAAGAGTCAAGGTGTGTGATATAGAGAAAGGCAAGTTCCCAAGGAGTTTCATGGAGTCTCACAGCTCCTATTCCTGTGGTCTTGTTGAATCTTAGAAGAATCTATCATGTTTCCTTTTTCCAGGGTTGGCAAAATTACCTATGCACATAAAGCCCATTGAATAGCACTAAGGAATGATATGTTATTTTCTGGTATGATATTAGAAAATGGATTTTCTACAATTTAATGAAGCCAAGCCAGTTGGCTTCATAAAGCAGGTCAGACAGATTTCTATGCAATAAGGCCCCTGTGTAATTTCACAGGTTGAAAAGTCTACCTCTTTATGATAAGTAATATTTTTTTCTCCACATACATAGGAATGCCTAAATGTTCATTTCAATATATCATCCAAGGTACTGGGTATTTTGGAGAATCTGAAGAATTAACAAATCAGATGCTGCTGGAACTTTGGAGAATTAAATAATAATCTTTAAGAATAAATTTCAATTCATTTAGTCTGTTAACAGTGTGCAGATTCACAAACATTTTACACAAAAAAGAACACCTATCTTCTTGGGAATTCTGCTGATTGGTAAATAAATTTTACTTTTGCTACCAAGAGCAAGAGAGTTGTGGGAGCTGGTTTGTGAGTGATTTTCTTGTTTGTTTGTTTGTTTGTTTGTTTTTACCAAATCATACACTTTGCATGATAAACATAGATATTGAAAATAACATTATCCCCACACTTAACCACACTCTACTCTTATAACTTACCAGGGTTCTTAATGGATCAGCAAAATTTTTAACAGTGTTAAAAACAGTGTTCACTGCATTCCACTACAATGATTCATTATTTATATCGGGGGGAAAAATCTTCCAGAACTCCCTCAACCTGTTCATTTATTTTAAAATGTTTAAATAAATGATATTTATTTAAAATAAATGAATATCTCCTTTTTCACATTTGATCTTGTTTTTCTGCATCCTCTCACTCTTCTTTCTGTTAGGTGGCTAAAGTGGTCAATCTTATTTGTCTTTTCAAAGAACCAACTCTTCTGTGTATTGTTTTCTCATTCTCAATTTAATTGATTTTGGCTCTGATCTTTATTTCCTATCTTCTGCTGATTTGGAGATTAGTTTGTTCTTTTTTTCTAAGGCCTCGATGTGGAGCATAAGCTTATTTTGGGGGGAACTCTCTGATATTTCAATGTAGGCACACAGTGCTACAAATTTTCCTCTTAGAACTGCTTTCATACTATCCCAGAGATTTTGATATGTGGTATCTCTTTTCTTATTCGTAGCTAAGAATTTCTTGAATTTTATTCTCATTTCTTCTTTCATTCATTTTTCATTTAAGAGAGTATTGTTCAGTTTCCATGTGGTTTCTGTTACTTTTCTTGTTGTAGGTTTTTAGCTTCATCCATTATGATCTGATAGGATAGATGGGATTATATTCACTCTTTTGTATCTGGTAAGATTTGCTTTGTGGACTGGAATACGATCTATTTTGGAAACAGTTCCATGTGCAGCTGAGAAGATAAATTCAACTGTTTTGGGGCAGAATCTTCTGTAGATGTACCTTAGGTCCATTTAATTGATAATGTTATTGAGGTTGGGGATATCTTTATTGATTTTATGTTTTGATGGCCTATCTATTCATGATAAGGATGTACTGAAATTACCATGAGGTATAGTAACCGTGGTATAGAAATCCTGGCTGGCAGTGGGATCTTATGGGAGTTAATGTCATGAGGTATTTTTTCCATGTAATTGGGTGTGTTGAAATGTGGGGCATAAATGTTTACCATCATTATATTTTCTTGTTGGATTGTTCCTTTACTAGAATGTAGTGGCCTTCTTTGTCTCTCCTGATTAATTTTTGCTTGAAATCTGCTTTGTTAGGTATGAGAATAGCTACTTCTGCTTGTTTTCCTAGGCAATATGCCTGGAATATTGTTTACCATCCTTTTACTTTCAGCTTGTGAATGTCTTTGACAATAAGATGAATCCCTTGTTTTTTGATCCATTAAGCTAATTTTTGTCTTTTAATTGGGGACTTGAGACCATTAACATTCAGCATTAGTATGGATATATATTTGCGGTTTCCTGCCATTTTGTTTTTTTGCTATATTTTATTCTGTCATGATTCGCATTTAGTGAATTATTCTTCTGTTAAACTTCCTGTTCAGGAGCTTTGGGCATTGTAATTTAGTTCATTGCTGTGAAGTTTATATTTGAGTATTCTTTGTAGTGCTGGCTTTGTGCTCATTAATTTCTTGTTTAATCTTGCCGTGGAAAGTTTTTATTCCCCACCCCCCTTGAATTTAAAACTGAGCTTTTCTGGGTATAGTAACCTTGGCTGTCAGTTGTTTTCATTTAGGACTTGGAATGTATCATTCTGGACCCTCCTTGAGTTTAGGATTTGAATTGAGAAATCAGATGTGAACCTTAGAGGTTTGTCTGTAAATGTCACCTGATGTTTCTCTCTTGTGGCTCTAAAATTCTTTCCTTATTTTTTTCTACGTTAGGTATTTTGATTATGTCTTAGCAAGCTTCTTATTTGACTAGGTCTATTTGGGGTCCTATAAGCCTCCTGTATGTGGACATGTGTCTCATTTCTGATATGGGACATTTCTGATATGAGATAGTTTTCTATATCTATCTCATTGAAAATATTCTTTATGACTTCAGTTTATATCTCCATGTTCTTTTCTATCCCAATGATTCTCAGGTTTGGTCTTTTAAAGTTTCCCATAGTTCTTGTATATGCTGATCATGTTATATAATTTTCCCCTTTATTACTGTCTGTGTACACAGATCATATAGCCTGTCTTCAATGTCTGAAGTTCTGTCTTCAAGGGCTGTGGTTCTACTGAGGTTCTATTTTCTACACATTCTAATTTGTTAGTGATGCCTTCAAATAAGATTTTAATTTGGTTGATTGTGTCTTTCATTTCTAGGACCTCTGCTTGGTTTCTTTTCACAATTTCTATTTATGTATTAAAGTGTTCTTTCATCTCCTACAATTGCTCTCTTAATTCCTTTGTTAGATCTTCTTTTAGTTCATTGAATATTTTAATAATCATTTTTTATAATGTTTCTGTCTACCTTGCTATTGGTAGGATCCTTTGTTCAGGGATTGTGGATTTAGGGGAGAGATTTGTTTACCTGTTTTCTCATGTTTTCAGAGGTCTTGGATGTGCACATTAATTGAGGTGGATTCTCCTGCCTCTCTCTCTGTCTCTCTCTGTTTCTCTCTCTCTCTCTCTCTCTCTCTCTCTCTCTCTCTCTCATACATATTTCCTTTTGTGTGTAATTATCTTATTTGTTCTGGGACTTCTGTTTTTGATATATGCATAGTTGCTAAAATGTATAACCTGAGTTCCCTCTCTGAGTGTTCCTTCTTGGGTCCTTGTTTTTGTTTTGGAACTTGTCTCCTTATTTCTTTGAGCTGGAGTAGTGTCATGGAATGTGTAGTTCAGCAGCAGAGTCTCTAACCTGTGAACTTTTACTGCCTTTGTAGGTTCCCAGCATCTCATAGAATGAGATGAAATAAACAATAGTAACAACCACTACAAACAAGGAACAATATATAGTATTAAAAGTAAATACCCAGTTCCTACTCTGACATCTTCAATATTAATTGCCACTAATAAAGAGAAATAGTGGATTCAGCAATTGTCAACAGTAAAAATACTCACCATGAACTAGATCTGGCATTAAAGCAAACTGCTGATGTCAACTATATCACCCACAGCAGTAATGACTGTATTAGCATTAATGGTGGGGGCAGTGGTTATATAATCCAATTAGTTCTGGAGGATGTTAAATATACAGTTGGTTAGGTAGAAAGAAAACGTGCTAGGAAGTTAGGAAAGAGTTTTCAATTTCAAAAAGTGAACAGAATGCAAAAGAGATGTAGCATGTGATCTTTCTATGGAAGGAGGGGGAAATAGAAGCAGCAAAGTATTGGGAGAGGGGGAGAGAGAGCAATAGAATTTGGTCACTGTCAGGAGAAATAAGAGAGAAAGAAAAACAAAAAAATTAACAATAAACAAAGGTAAAAAATACAAAACCAAGCCAAAATATACAGTCCAAAAAAAATCCAAACTCTGAAAAGACAACACTAGGAAAAAATAATTACATTTAAAAATGCTAAAAATGAGAGAAGAAATAAATTAGTATATGTATATGTGTCCCTGAACCAAGCAGCACAACCAGAATTCTCTCTCTCTCTCTCTCTCTCTCTCTCTCTCTCTCTCTCTCTCACACACACACACACACACTCACACACACACACACACACATGAGAAAGAGGGTGGCAGGGGGGAGAGGAGGGAGAGAAGGAATAAAAATAAATTTTTTAAATCCAAAATCTTAGTGAAGAATGAAGGAAACTTCTCCACTGAGATAGTCAAAATAGTTGCTGTGTCTGTGCCTTACAGTCTTTCCACCACTTCTTGAATTAAGTACTGATGGAGCAAGGGGTGGTGGTTGTTAACCCCTTCCTGTTTTGTGTTGCTCTCTGAGCTGCCAGTTGGAGCAGATTAAGATTGAACCTGTTTAATATGAGACTCAGCTTCCCTTCTTAACCTTATGAGGTGGGATGGGTTAGGACATTCTGTCTGTTGGCATTGTGTCCACTGGGACCAGTTTGGTGCACTCCCAGGATACCACTTCTGCAGTGTTCCAGCAGATGGTGCTGAGGCTGAAGGCCTCAGGGGCCTTGAATTGGGTGGGACCTGCTTGGGAGAGATGGTTAACCAGACCCTAGGGCTTGATAGTAGCCCATGTTTGATGTGGTTCTCAAGAGCCCCCAAGAAGTCCAGTCATGGGGTAGGGGGACCCCCATCCTCCACTCACTGCTGCCCATGAGCACAGCATTCATGGGCTTAATCCCTGAGGGTGTTCACCCCACCAGCTCAGACTCCCAGCCCACTTCAGCTGGTCACTGAGCTGCCAGACTCACAGAGGTGAGTTGGGCTCCCCTTTGCCCTTTCTAGTGGAATCCTCCTAGGTACAGTCTACTTCATGCTTGTTTCACTCCATTCTGTCAGGTCCAGACTTGGCCACTCGATAGGTGCCTGTCAAGATAGAGTGGCTGTGTTGTTGTTGCTGCTGCTTCTGCTCTCCTGGGTTGCACAGTTGTCATGGTGGCATGTTCACCCCAAGATGGTCCAAGACTCAGTTCTCTGAAGCCAGCTGAGATACATAGCAGGCTTTTCGAGCACCAGCCTTCAGTGTAGCCTCGGGATTAGCTAAGATTAGGCAGCATTTTTTATCTCATGTTTCTCTGTCCTGGGACTCTGTTCCCCCTCTGCCTGTGGTGAATCCAACCAACCAGTACAGGTCAGCTCTGACGTATTCTTTCTTCTTTGTTTATTGTACCCAAATTTCTGAGTCCATAGCCACTTTTAGTGTCCAGTATGAAGCTTTAGTGAATTCCCTCTTTCTCCCACTCATCTCGCTGGGAAGCTGTACATCTGCTGCTTTGGTCTGCAGCCACAGCACAGCCTGGAATGCAGCTTTCTTCAACTCTGCCATCTCCCATCTTTTTTGAGGGGGGGTGCATGGAATTGAATGCAGGCGCACTCCACCACTGAGACACATCCCCAGCCCTATATTTTAATTTAGAGACAGATTCTTACTGAGTTGCTTAGCGCCTCATTTTTTGCTGAGGCTGGCTTTGAACTCTCAATCCTCTTATATCAGCCTCCCAAGCCACTGGGATTATAGGCATCTCCCATCTTTGAAAATCAGCTTTTAATAAGTGTGTTTGCACTATATTATTGTAAAACATATCTGATATAATCAACTTGTAAAGCAAAATAGTTTATTTTGACTCACAGTTTTGGAGGTTTCAGTCCATGATCAATTAACCCCAGGTTGCTTTGGGGCTTCTGATGATGCCACACATCAGAAGATCATGGCAGAGCAAATCTACTTACCTCATGCTCAAGAAGCAAAAGAGAGGAAGAAGGCTGAAGTCCTACTAAATCCTTTAAGAGCATGTCTCTGATGACTGGGAGAACTCCTACTAGACTCTGCGTCTTTAAGTTTCCAACCCCTTCCAGTTGTGCCAAAGTAAGAACCTAAGCCTTTAGCATATGAACATTTGGGGTCATTTAAGTCTCAAACTATAGCAACAAGCAACAATAAAACTCCACAGTAAGTCTTTGGTCACTAGAACAATACAATATTCATTCACATGTTGGTCATTTTATTTCTCCAGTAGTTATAGTTACATATTTATCTTCTTAATTCATTTTTACAAAAGTATACAGTTTTTCCTCATTGACTTTTAAGGATCTTTTAAATATAAAACATTAGTTCTTTGTTTAGCATATGTGTTACAAATATATTTTCTAGCTTGTTATTTGATGTTCAGTTTTCAGTATGGCAGGTTTATGACCATTTCTTTTTAAATTTTTATTTATTATATAGCAATCTTTACCTTCCACATTTCCACCATTAAGTATAGGATTATAAGTTCCTCCGGCATTCCAAGATTATACAGCCATTCCCTTGGTTCTCTAAATCTTTCCAGAGTGATAATGATATATTCATGTCTGTTCTATTAAATGGGTTTCCCCTCCCTCCCTTCCCCCTTCCTCCCTCCCTTCCTTCCTCCCTCCCTTCCTTCCTCCCTCCCTTCCTTCCTTCCCCTGTTCCTTTTTTCTTTCTTTCCATTTCATTGCATTGACTAGAATTTCTAGGACAATATTATAAAACAGCATAAATAGTAGGTATCTTATGTTTTGTTGTATTCTTCAGTGGAAAAGCATCCAGCATTTTTCTGTTTATATTAACAATGTAACAACTTCTGTTTCCTGGGAGGTCTTGTGCAGATTGGACACTGACCTCTGTTATAGTTTGGTTCTGGAATGTTGCCCAAAGTCCCCTGTATTAAATGGGTGGTCTCTAGCTTGTCACTATCAGCAGAGGTGGAACCTTTAAGATATGGGGTCTAGTTGGGGGTGTTTTGGTTACTGAGGTATGTATGCCCTTGGAGGAAAGTGGGAATCTAGTTCCTTCCCATCTCCCTTTTGCTTCTCAACCATGAAGTGAGCAGCTGCGCTCTACTGCAAGCTCCTACCATGATGTGCTACCTTACCACAGGCCCAGAAACAACAGAGCCTCTTGACTGAAACCTCCAGCACTAAGAACCAAAACAAACATCTACTTTTTTAGGTTGATCTGCATCAGGTATTTTGCTATAGTAAGGGAAAGCTGACTAATGCAAACTTGCTCAAATGCCTCTTCAGCATCTCTGAAGCTGATTGTTTGTCCTTTGATCTTTAGATAAATTAATAGATTTTCTGACATTATGCCGTCTTTAAAATCCTAGAATAAACGCAATTTTGTAATTATTTCAATATATGCTTTAGTTCTTTTTAAAAAGGATCTAATATTTATGACCACAGTTATATTGGTCTATAGTTTATATTTTGCTGTATCATTATTCAAGCTTATAGTATGGCTATACTAGCTACATAAAGAGAATTCAAAAATTTAATTTCCTAAGTCTAATAAGACTTAACAATGGAGTAGAGGTCTGTTCTGGCGTTCATCTTTCCTTTTAGTGATGGTTAACACCATCTCCCTGTTCTGAACCATGTGGTTTTATGATGTTTTTGTTTGTTTTGTTTAATTTCTTCTTATGGAAATTTTCAAACAAACAGAAAAGTAGGGGGCATTATAAACTAAAATACCATGAACCCCTCACTTAGTGCCAACATCAAAAATGACAGTGCTTTTTACAATATTTTTTCAAAATGTCACTCCTCACTTTCTTGCTGACTCTTTTAAAAGAAAGCAAATGCCAGGTATCATGTCATTTCACAGCAAAATCTTCAGGATACATCTCTAAATAATGCATGAAATGAACCAAGGAAGCACCTTAGTCATTCATGTTTCAAGGTTATTTGCTTCAAGCAGAACATCTTAGCTGCTGTAGATAACACAGATTATGGGCCTAGAACATTTGACAGAACTTGCCCATACAGTTTTGCAGTCAAACATGTTTGAATGACCACTCCTTCAAACAATTGTTTGCATTTCTTCTCTCATCATTAATCTATTTAGAGTTCCAACTATATGCTTTATATGTTGTTCAAAAAACTGACCTTTTATTCATTGTTTTTACTTGAATATTTTATGCTTTTCTTTTTGTACCTTCCCTGTACTCTTTTGTATAGGACTTTTTGAATGAGATTTTTAGTTTATGTTCGTGCCTTCTTGTTTAATAATAAACACCATGACAAATATTTCCTGAGGTTAGTATTTTTCCTTTATCCTAGAAATTGTATAAAAGACATTCTATGTATTTTAAGTTGTAAGTTTTATTAACCTTTGTTATTAATGTTCATTTTATGACTTTTTGACTAAAAAAATGCATCCTAAAATTTACACACTTACTGAGGAAAACATCTAATATACCTATGATCATTTTAAATATTCTAAGGCACTGTTAAAGAAAGTATATAAACTTAGTTTAAAAAAGCACAGTTTATTATATTCATGCATTCATAAATGTAGTTTTAAAATTGACATTCTTTGTTATATTAGTTACACTATGATGGACCAGATATCCTGAAAAATTCTCCCAATTCAAAGTACCTAGACATGACAGGTAAAATAAAACAGTCCTTTTAAATTGATAGCTTCCAATAAAGTAAGGAAAATTCTTGGGAAGTAAAATAGGAGGAGTGGGCAATAGAAACTAGAGCAATAGCTTAGGCTATATTGATCAAGTGTTCTATGAGACTTTGGGGGACACAATACAATATCTCATCCTGCCCAAGCAGTTAGAAGTGATATACCCACCTCTTACACTTGCTAAGCATGGAGGGTTTATACAACAGAGAAGCAGAAGGCACGGCAATTATAGACCAAAGAACAGGAAAGAGATAATGAAACTACAGTGTTGTGAGTCATGAAAGTAGACTGTGGTTGGTTAAGGAAACATGGTAACCTAGAACAGTCACTAGAAGATAAAGCCAACTGAGATTAAATGGAGTGCAAAAACAAACAAAAATTCACTTGTTTCAAAAGAAGGCAAGAAAAAGGCAGGGGAGAAGAAAGAACAGATAGGACAAATAGAAAACAAATAGCAGTATGATAGACTTAAAAGTCACCAAATTGATAATTACATTAAATATAATTTCAGTGGACCTAGAGGACTCAGAGTGAAGCAGGCCTGGGCTTGCAGTTCATGTATTACCTTTCCCCCCATATACATGTACTTGAATGGAGAGTGAGGTGGGGATTATCCCATTTCTGATCACTAGAAATTGTCACAAATTTGGATCCTGTATCCAACAATTTGCAAGATATCTGAGTATTCCCTTTTCTCAGTGTACATTCCATAGGTATCTTTGTTGAAGGACTAAGAGCATTTGCATTTTATATATTTACTGCATAATTACAGAGCAGTTTCTCATGGGGACCAGACCTCTTTTTCAGTCAATGAGTTCAGAGTCTAAAAATCTGCTCAGGCCTAGATTCCTAATTTCCCACTAAGGCACCAATCTCAGTCTCTGCTCTCCATGCTTTATGTCTTTGATTGCCCATAGTAAGACTATGTTTATGGACTACTATAGTGGACACTGTGATGCACGACTCAGATGTTCCCTCCATGAATGGCTTGACATCCCAGATATGGGGAGTAATGTCCACACACAACCTGCAGGTGCCAGTGCCCTCAGGTATTGCTTCAACTGCAGCAAGACCATCAACTAAGTTCATGCTCTTTCCCAGAATGGCTTATATCCAATGACTGCTTGATGCAGGAATATAAAGGCAAGGCACCCAAGCTCAACCTGGGACAACTCTGAAAGGCCATTTTGACTTCAGAACTCCCATGATCTCATCCAGGACTGGTAAGGGGTCTGCAACACAATTGGATCTTCCTCTGTCCAATCCTGCCTTCCTAACCCCCTTTCCACAGCTGTTGAATCCAAGTTTACTACTAATGAACATACTGTACCCTCAACTCTGTCTCTGAACCTGATTGCTACAAAATCCAACCTACAACGTTAGTAGCAAGAGTAGTCTATCAAATAAAGAGATAAAATAGGGGGTTTCAGAGCTGGCACTTGCAAATGGTAATGAGGACCATGTCACTGGAGTTAGGCAGAACACAGGTACTCCCAGGAATGTTTGCTGGTGGTGAACTGGGATGACATCAGTAGAAGAGAGTGTACTAGCTGCTGTGATATATCAGGAATTTTGAAAAATTGTGTAGGGGGTGTAGTAGTTACAAGGATAACAAAATTGGATATAGTTAAATTGTATTAAACTCTGAAAAAGATAACAGAAAGCTGAGAGAGCTTGATGGTCAATTGAAAGCTAAGTCAGAAAACCAGATGGCATCTGTAGCATACCAAGCATTGGGAAGGCCATGAAAGCTGAGAACCATGACAGAAAGATAAATTATTGGGGTAACAAAGCTCTAGAGAGAGTTGAACTCAAAACCAAGTAAGACCCAATATACTGAAAGCAGGATTTGGTTTGGAAAGAATGGGTCCTGACGCATATGAAAGGGATATATGGTTTGATGTGTCCCCCAAATCTCGAATACCTAGATTCCTTTGACCTCTCATCCTGCATTAGGATCCATCCTGGAAAAACTAGCATTTCCCACTTTACTTGAAGACAATGTAGGAGTCTCTTCCCTGCAGTACAAAATGTGCCCCACTTAGGATCTACCTCCTTTCCTGGTCTATAGGCTTATAACCAAGGTTAAGACACAACATCCAAGTCAAGAATACTAGAGAAAGAAAGGGACTATACTTTAAAGAAGCACATTATTTGGCCAGTGGCAGCTGTGTTCAATGCCACTAACCTTCCTCCTCCAAGATTCCCAATGGGCGAGAGTGGTGCTGGTTAGTACCAGAGAAGCTTCTGGTAAGTACATAAAGAAGCAGGTACCAGAGGTAGACTGAACTTAACACTCAAAGGCATCACCCAGCCCCATTCAATAAAGGAGTCATCGTTCCAGTTCCTAGAAGTGGAACTGGATGATCCCCAGGGTGGGTGGGCATCATCCAATCCACTGAGGGCCTGAATAGAAAAGAAAAAAAAAAGGTGGAAGAGTTTAAATTTCCTCTGTGTCTGGTTGCCTGAGTAGGACATCAATCATTCCTGAAGGCCCATTTCTAAGGCCTCAGACTTGAGCTGGAATGTTCACAACCAGCTTTTTGGGTCTCTGGTTGGCAGGAAGCAGAATTAAATCTACTTTCATAATCATTCTCCAAAGCTTCATAATCATGTGATAAATAAATCTCTTTCTAAAAGATAGATTGTTAGATCTCTTTTGGTTCTCTCTCTGGAGAACCCTGACTAATATGCATACCCAGGGTAGTCCACATCCACTGACTCAACGATGTGGGATACAAAGGTCTGGCCATTTCAGCCCAATTTGGGGCAATGTAAAAAGACCTTTCTTGTTTCACAGTTCAGAATGGGGTCAGTCTAGCCTGTATACACCTCATCTCACTCTGAATAATGCTACTTTCTTCCCCTCAATTCTCCAAATTTCAATTTTAGCGGAATACCTAAATAAACAACCTGTTCTCTAAATACCACTTTCTTTCTGGAAAACCCCACCTGTGACACACTGCTCATCCCTCTCTCTCCAGATCCCTGCAGGGCAGTCTCCCCTAGATGCAATTCCAATCTTGCTACCCATTACAGTAATTATGTCATCTTGTTTCTGAGTCTCATAGGCTGCCTCCTGGTGTCTGCTCTCCTGGGATCTAGCATCTCTGTTGTTACTAAAAAGCTCAGTTATTAAACACCATGAGCTACCTTCAGCCTCAGCCTACAAAAGACAGGCACTACTGAGGTTCTTAAAAAACTGGTAATCCTCCCACTCACTGAGGAATCTCTTATAAATTTGGTAAATGTAATATTTATAGGCACTCCTAAGAATAGTGAGTTAATGCATTTTCTGATATAGTAGAATCATTCTAGCATTCTCATTTCTTTGATCCTATTTATTCCTCCCCCGTGACTTTTCATGACTTTTCTAACATCTCTACTTAATGTAGGTCATTATGCTTTCAAAGTTCAGAGGCATACTTAGTAACTATTATATAGTAATATGCAAAGCAACTTTTTAGAGAAGTCTCAAGTGAACATTATAGGACTGGGGAAATGACATGACACTGGGGAGGATGCAAGCCAGAACACAGTATCACCTTTGTGATGTTCCCTCGCAAGATGCATAACTCAACTCTCATCTCAAGGAAACAAACTCAAATTAAGTGATATTCTACAGAAGACCTGTTCAAACATATCAAAGCTAATGTTTATGAACTATATTGTGTGCCCCATGCCCCACAAAATTCATACATTGAATTCCTAACCCCTAATATGACTATATCTGAAAATAGGCCCTGTTAAGGTTAAATGAGGTCCCTAATCTGATAAAACTACTGACCTTATTTTAAAGACAGAGAGAAAGCAAATGAACTCTCTCTGTGCACACACAGAGGAAAGAACATGTGAGGCCTCTGAGAGAAGGTGTCTGCCTACAAACCAGGAAGGGAGGGCTCACCAGAAACCAACCCTGAAAACACCTTTAACTAGGACTTCCAGCCTCCAGAACTGTGAGAAAAATAAATTTCTATTGCTTAAGCCTCCCAGTGAGTGGTATGCTGTGTAGCAGCCCAAACAATCTAATACAAGAAGGGGAAGAGTTAAAGCCTTTGACTTGGAATTCAAAGGGAAAACACAAGAACTGGTATTGCCTTTATTTTATGTATGCATAAATCTTTCTTCAGCAGGAGAATCTTTAAAATTACATTTCTACTTCATCATTTGTCTCAAACTTCATCTTTTAGAATTTTCTAAAGAACATTGTACTTAACTCCTAAGAATCCAATTCTATTCTTCTCTCATGCTTTAGCAGCAATATGGTTGAGTAAACTGGAACCTAAGCTCAAGGAATAGTTCCTGATTTGTATAAGCCAATTCTTGGAATCACACAGCTCTTACAGATTGGTTTCTAACTTTACACCTAAGGTAATCCCAGCACTGGGACCCCATCATAATAGTTAAAAGTGGATATAAAAACTTTTTTTGAAATGAAACACTTGTTCAGAGGTGGCAGGGAGATGTTCTTTGTTCATCATGCTGAAACTGTTATAGGAACCTGCCTTAAAGTGAAGAATAAACTATATACACTAGAGCAGAGGGATGGCTTGAATGCCCAGCCTTGGTGACAATGTTGAGCAACTGAGTCATCATATCTTGACATTTGCCTTCCTCTGGATGTCTACTTATGCAAATCATATTCAATAAGAATTTAAGTCACTTCATGTTGAGCTTTCTATGACTTATAGATAAAAGCACTGATGTCAATCATTCTTAACTTTAAAAAATTCAAACAATTTTTGCTTGAAATGGGTAATGAGTACCCATTCTGACACAGGTTCTATCCCATATTCAGTGAACAATTAAAAAATAACTTCTGTTTGTACAGCTTATTTTAGCCAATCATCTTTGACTTTCCAATATTTCTCTTATCTCCATTTTATGTATTACTGGAATCTTTAATTTTCATTCTGAAAAGATTACTCAGGTTGGTTCACTTCAGTGCTAAACTGATCTTCTATAGCACTAATTATGCTTTTTATGGCTTCTGATACAGATCTTTCTTGTGTTTTTTAAAATTTCTTCTTCCTGTCTACCCTATTTTATTATCTTCCCTCTCCCTTTTCTTCCCCATCTATTGACATTTTACCTCGTTTTCTATCCTTACAGTTTTTTTCCTAAATAAAAGGCATGTAATCTTGTACCCTACTAAGGATGCAAACAATGACCTGAAATTTATACTTCCTTTTTTTGTTTTTGTTTTTAGGCTTTTTTGTTTGTTTGTTTGTTTTGGTACTGGAGATTGAACCTAGGGGAACTTTACCACTGAGCCATGTCCCTGGCCCCCTTTCTTTAAAATTTTTATTTTGAGACAAGGCCTCATTAAGTTGCCAAGGCTGGCCTTGATTTATGATCTGCCTGCCTCAGCCTCCTCAGTCACTGGGATTACAGGCATGTGTCACTGTTCCCTGCAATCCACATTTTTTTCAATGAATCAAAAAGCATGTTGTTTTCATCCTCAGCTAGAAAAGTGAACCAGGAGGCATCACAGTACCAAACCTTAGATTATATTACAGAAATATAGTAACAAAAGAACATAGTATTGGCACCAAAACAGACATGAAGACCAATGGTACAGAATAGACGACACAGAGAAATACCCACATAAATAGTTATTACCAGGTAGACAAAGGCACCATAAACATACATTGGAGAAAAGATAGCCTCTACAACAAATGGTGCTGGGAAAACTGGAAATCCATATGTAGCAGAATGAAATTAGACCCCTCTCACTCTGTACAAAACTCAACTCAAAGTGGATCAAGGACTAGGAATTAGAGTCAAGACCCTGCACCAACTGGAAGAAAAAGTAGGTCCAGATCTCCATCATATATGCTTAGGAATCAAATTCCTCAACAAGACTTCTAAAGCACAGGAAGTAAAATGAAGTGTCAATAAATGGGATGGTATCAAACTAAAAAGTTTCTTCACAGCAAAGGAAATAATCAAGAACATGAAGAAAGACCCTAAATAATGGGAGAAAATCTTTGCCACCTGCACTTCAGATACAGCATTAATCTCCAGGACATATAAAGAACTTAAAAAAAACTTAACACCAAAAAACCAAATAACCCAATCAATAAATGGGCAAAGGAACTGAACTGACACTTCACAGAAGAAATAAGATCAATCAACAAATATATGAAAAAATGTTCAACATCTCTAGCAATTAGAGAAATGCAAATTAAAACTACACTGAATTTCATCTCATTCCAGTCAGAATGGTATCTATCAGAGAATACAAGTAACAAAAATGTTGATGAGGATGTGGGGAAAAAGGTTCACTCATACATTGCTGGTGGGATTGCAAGTTGATGCAACCACTCTGGAAAGCAGCATGAAGATTCCTCAGAAAACTTGGAATGGAACTACCATTTGACCCAGTTATTCCACTCCTTAGCATATACAAAAAGGACTTAAAATCAGCATACTATAGTAACACAGCTACATAAGTTTTTATAGCAGCCCAATTCACAATAGCTAAGCTATGGAACCAACCTAGGTGCCCCTTCAATAGATGAATAAAGAAAATGTGGTGCATATACACAATGGAATGTTAATTAGCCATAAATAAGAATGAAATTATGGCATTTGCTGGTAAATGGATGTAACTGGAGACGATCATGCTAAATGAAATAAGCCAGTCCCCAAAAACCAAAGGCCAAATGTTCTCTTTGATATGTGGATGCTAACTCACAATATGTAGTGGAGAGGGAAGAATAGAATTTCATTGTAGTAGACAAAGGGGAATGAAGGGAAGGGAGGGGGAATGAGAATAAGAAAGACAGTAGAAAGAATTGTATATAACTTTCCTATGTTCTTATGTTCCTATGTTCAACCAGTGTAACACCACATCATGTACAACCACAAAAATAGGAAGTTATACTCCATGTATGTATGATATGTCAAAATACATTTACTGTCATGTATAACTAAAAAGAATAAAAAAATTAAAACAAGCTACTATCAATAAAGAACTTAAAGAAAATAAAATGTTCACAAAAAGTCACTGTTTCTCTGACATAAAGAATAAACAGCCAATATATATTTTACCTCTTGCAGAGTGAACTAGGAATGATAAACAATTTTAAATGTATAATGGCACATGGGTATTGAATATTAGCCAAATATGTTTTGGATTTTCCCTCATATCTTTTGTGCCAGGCAAAAGTGTATTCACCATTCCTTACTATTTCATTTAGAAAAAAAAATGCAAGGTTCTAAAAGTCAGAGAGATCCCACTACCCTTATAAAAGAAAAAAGTCAGAGAGATCCCACTGCTCTTATAAACCCTAAGACAGAACGATATGGTAGTATAATTCATTGAGGGTAGAGAGTATGCAATGCCTATTGTCACAATTTAATTTAAAAAAAAACACTTGCACTAGTCTATATGTTACCATTTTCTCTGATCTTCACTTACTCTACCATGAGCAAATATGGTGATGGTTAAAATTTAATCTGTTAAGTCTACATTGTGCAACAAAAAAAGGCCACATAATTTAGAGAGATCTGGCTTTAGTCTGGGCTCCAATGTTTACTTCCAGTGTAACTCTTGAAAATTTATCTTAATTGTGAAATGGGAATTGTTTCAGAGTTGTGTAATAAGAACAAATGAGAATAAACTTGAAAATAAGTTTTTAAATGTATCTGTGAGCCATAGAAATAAGCTATTAAATGAGTGTTACATATTCAAACTTATGTTGAAGTTATTTTAAGAAAATCTCCCAGCTTTTTAATAAAATAAAATGTGTATAGTATATTGATAATTGTATCATTTAACATATATTTCCTTACTTAGGCTTCTGCTCCCAAATATATTTTGTTTACTCTGAAATTGAATATTCCATCTGCTGACCTATTCAGCTAATTGATCCAAATGGCTCTAAATATGTTCGTTTCATTTCTTCATATTTGTGTTGCTTACAGTTTTAGTATTGCTAAAGAACTGCATTATTTTCAATTACTTTTTTTTAGATCATCCACATCAACAACATGGGACTAATTAGCTTGGAAGAGCTAGCTGTTTCTGAAATCCCTAAGGACAATCACAAGAAGCCTCAAACTAATCTTTGTCAGTGAGTTGTGCCAACTTCATATTACTACCTTCTGTGATCATGCTGTGACTTTGACAGTCACCCTTGAGCAAATAAAGTTTCCAGTTTACACAGTGGATGAAAAGCAGAGCTGGGAATGGGACAGAGCCCGCCGTCATTCTCTCTATGACATGGTATATAGGTTACCCATCCCAAGATGTCCCTGCATGACTTGGCCGCAACATTAAAGGCATCTCCACAGTACTCTTTCTGGTAACATGTAACTACAAATACATCTCTTGGCAGAGCTGTGACCAATGTTATTTTAAATAGCATTTGTAAAAGAAGAAACATAAATAGGTATTGGGTATTATCTTGGTTCTCTTGGAATTAAAACATGGTTGTTGTTTTTTTTTAACTAATATACACAATATTTTAAAAATTATAAAATGAATAAAAACAAGAATTATTATACTCTAAAACATTAAAACAAATATTCTTTACATATCACAATGTATAGCTACCTATTATACATATTATTTTGGCTATTAATTGCTTTGTAGACAAAATAGTACACATATGTCCTGCAATGTCTAGCATTATACATTTGAAGAATCTAATCAATTTTGTTCTGCAGTATAATTTTAACCATAGGCAGCTCTCAAACTCTAAGATCCAAGGTTCTTAGGATGCAATACTATTGACCAAGGACTCGAAAAAAAGGTGATATTTTTATAGGTATAACTACTACAAAATATTTTTTTCCACCAAATTCAAACTATAATACAATGGCACCATCTGTTGATGGAAGGGCAGAATTGAAATCCTAAAATGATAACACAACATTAAATAATCATTTTAATTTAAAAATCAAGGAACAGAACATAGGCCATTGCCCACAGAGCATGTGACAGAATGACATGATAGGACAGATTTCTGCATTCTATAGAAAAGCACAGAATTTCTTTAAGGGTTGATCATTGCATAAACATACAATATATAATTAATATTAATTTTCTCACATATACCTAAATGTAAGTTTTAGAAAGAATACATTGCCAACGTTAACTTTTTCCATTCAACACAGTCACATCAGATTGAACAGTAGGGTTTTGCTAAATACATTTTGGGAAACATAGACTTCATATTTTCTTTTCTTGGAAATATACTGAACTATGTAAATGACCAGTAAACACATTTTAAATGACTTTTGAAAACAGTAAAATACTCTCAGATGCATATTTATACTTGCAAGAAAGTAAGGGAGATCCTTCTATGCAAAACCTTTCAAGAACACAAAAAAGGAGAACAATAAATAATAGCTGAATTTTTCTCAAATTTTTCTCAAAACTCTTCTGGGGAAAAGTACATGTGTGTTCTGGGATCCAGATTGGTTTCAAAGGCTCAAACCAAAGACGGTAACTGGAATTTGTGTGATGTTGCTAGTTACAACTGAGCCAATGAAATGGCTTTACTGACACTGACAAGTATGGAATTGAAAAAAAAATGGGTTAGGGTTAGGGACCTTAAGAAAATGACAAGCAAGCCTGTCTGTCTTGACCTGGGATCTATATGGATAAATAAATTGTCTGATTTAAGAATTAGTGGTAAAGGAACACCTAATTGGTTTAAAGATTCATCTCTGCATGGCATCACTGAAAAATCTGGGTAAATCAATTTAAAACCTATTTGGAGAATACATACTCACTATAACTCATGCAGTTATACAGGATTCCCACAAAAATGTTCCACTGAAAGGGAGCCTATAACTCAAAAATCACACAACTAAAAAGAAAACCTCTGATCCACCATTCAGAAAATATTATAAAATCTCAGGCAAATTTGGAAAACAATTAAATTGAACATATAGGAATTGAAATATAATCACTGAGATTTAAGTTCTATGTATTGGTTAGAAGCAGGTATGACAGGGCTAAGCAGACAATAAAAGGAAGACTATGATACAGATATATAATGCACAGATAAGTAAAAGAGAAGTTGAGGTGTGGCAGATGGAATGATGAAGCCCAATATACATCTACTCAGATTCCCAATGATAGCCAATAGGCAGAAAGATTGAGAGAAAATGTTAAAATGGAAATGGCTGCAATTTTTCACAAATTGACAATCTCTCAGTTGGCACTACAGCACTGGGACCACACAGGATAAACAGAAATAAGCACCTAGAAAATCCAGTGGAATAGCAGAAAAGCAAAGAAGGAGCAATCTCAAATACGAACAGCATGACAGACAAGGCTCCTGAAAGGAATGACAACTAGACTAACCACAGGCTTTTCAAAAGTAGAGCAAAAGGCAGTTGAAGGTATAATAAAGGTCAAGAGAGACTAGCTTGCCATTTTCTTGAGTTGTGAGCAACTGTTTTGTTTTGTTTAGTTTTTTATTCCACAGTTTCACTAAGAGTACAGACATTGGAGGGGCTCAGTTCTAACTAGTGACATCACACAAGTTTGTTACTATTGTTTGAGTGTTTAAAGCCAAAGATCCTGTTATCTTAAGGGATGAGAGAAAACAACTCTCACCTTATTTGCATATTGTATTTTTATTTAACAAGCATTAATGTGGCATATACTATGAACTAGCAGTATTTAAAGATGTTCCAAACATTCTAATTTAGTTGACATGATTTAATCCTCATAATAACTCCACAAGGAAGGAATAATTTTAAATTCTCATCTTAGCAGTGAGGAAACTGAAGTGGGAGTAAAGTAAAATCCACAAAGTCACATGGCTAGAAAGAATTTAGAACTTAAGAGTTTTGTCCCAACTAAATTACCACTTAAAACTAGTGTTAAAATGCTTCTTGTTTTTAAATTTTACAATATATTTATGTTTATGTGGTGCAGATGATTGAACCCAGTGCCTCACACAAGCTAGGCAAGCGTTCTACCACTGAGCTACAACCCCAGTCCCTAAAAATGCTTCTTTTACAATCATTTAATGACCATAAAATTTTTGTTAGAATAATTTTTAAAATAAATTTATTCCTTAAGAAGCAGGAAATTGGGCTGGGGCTGTGACTCAGTGGTAGAGCGCTTGCCTAGCATGTGTGAGACCCTGGGTTTGATTCTCAGCACTACATATAAAAAATGGATAAAATAAAAGTCTATCAACATCTTAAATATATATATATATATATATATATATATATATATATATATATATATGCAGGGAATTAAATCCAAAAAGTAGGACTGTTAAACAAAAAAAAAAAAAGGGATTACTATGCAAACTTAACCATCCTTAACTATAAGAGCCCAAAACAAAAACATGAAGACAAATTTAGGGGTTATACAGATAAGGAGGAGCTAAATATTACCAAAACACTAAAGTGCAATTGAACAGCCTCACAAGGAGACAATCATACACACTTATAAAACTGGGTATCCTAAAGGAAAATTGATATAGTTTGTATCCTAAAGGAAAATTGATATAGTTTCTTCAACAAATTAATGTCATGAAAAAAAAGAGAGGAATGTTTTATATTGAAGTATTCTCTAGAGAAATGCCATATACTGTCATTGACTAAGTCATAGTCTGAAGAAATTAACAATGAAAGGCATTGTGGGACCTAATGGAGACATTTAGATGAAAACTGATATTAATTTATTTAATAATAATAATTAAATATTAACAATTATTAATTTGGTTACATATAATAATGATGTTTTGCTTATGTAGAAAAGTGTTTTAATTTTTAGAGATGCATGCTGAAATAATTAGGGATAAATTGTTATATGTGTAATTTATATTTAAATATTTACCAAAAATAGATGAAACCCATAATTTAACAATCAAATCTAGGTGACAAATTTGTGTTACCATTCTTTTCATTCTTTCATATGTTTGAAAATTTTATAATATTTAAAAAATAAAAACTAAAGAAAATAGAAGCCGATTGGGCTTCACTGTCATTTGGTTGTGAAGGTACTAATGTGAGCCAGATCTCTGCTTGTCTATCTAGGCTCTAGTTCTATCAAAGATTGCTTCCCAAATCTGTGGAATATATGACACAGAAAGATCCAGGCACAGATGTCATTCATCCCACAGCAAGAATGGCATTCTTCCTGGACAGCAACTATGCTGGTGATCAGGACACTAACTGAACCAGGGAGTTAATGATTATCAGACACCTCTTCCTCCTCTTATTTTTAATGTAACATTCCAAATGTTTGACTTGAGTCAAACAAATTTGGAAAGCTCTGTGTTTGTCATCTTTTAACTGCTATAACAACTGCCTGGGATAAATCAACTTAAGGAGAGAAAATGTTTATTTTGGCCCACAGTTTTAGAGGTTCCAGTCCATTATTAATTGGCCCTGTTGCTTTTAGGATTGTGACAAAGCAACATATTATGATAGAAACATGTACCAGAGACTCCTTCAAGGGTACACCACCAATGATCTAAGATCTTCCCACTAGATCAACCTCTTAAAGGTTCTAACACCTCCCAATAACACCACCCTGGGGACCAAGCTTTTAACATGTGGACCACTGGAGAACATTTAAGATGCCATTTAAAAGAACCAGCATAATTGGGGAGACAATCAGGGATCAAATTGAAAACTTTCTGAACATAAAGAATCAATATTCATATCCAGTTTTACTTAGTTCCAAACTTGCAGAATGTTTTTGTTATTATTTTTTCTGGCTGTTCAAGTAAATCCAGTTTCTAAGCTTCACCCAACAGAAATTGCCATTCTTCTTCCAGAACAGGGAGGTAGAGTTTGATATTATTTTGGCAAAAATTAAGCAGTTCAATTTCATGTGCATTTATTGGAATCTGGACCTGATCAGAGGGGTGAGATAGAAGCTATGAGGGACTTCCAAGCCACAGATAAAGCGTAAGTAGCAGTGGGAGAGACAAAACCAGAGCATTAAAGGCCAAGTGTAAAACATGGGACAGGCTATGGACAATGATAACTTTGTTCTAACCTTAGTAATCCTTCAATTTCTTTAAATTTTTTTTGCCTTACTGAGTAGAACCTCCTTTATGATATTGAATGGAAGTGATTATGGTGAACATCTTTATTGCCAATATACAAAGTGAAGTTTTAAGTTTCTAAGTTTTCTCAATAAGTATAATGTTGTCAAAGGTTTTTTGGTGCCTGCAATAGGAGCTATTAGTTGTCATCTAGATTCTTCTCATTGATGCAGTGAATGTATCCATCCCCAAGCTACTGTAAATTATGGACAGTTAAAAAGTTTACAATGGTTTCTTCTTGCAAAAATAATTCCAGAACCAAACTACCACCACAGGGGCAACCAGGGGCTAATAAGTGACTGATAGTCAATTACAAAGACTTTTGTTCACATATCATTGAAATGTTGAAGAAAGCAAATGACAGCTGGGCCCAGTGGCACACACCTGAGTCAAAGCTACTCTACTTTGGAGGCTGAGGCAGGAGGATCTCAAGTTCAAGGTCAGCGTAAGTAACTTAGCAGGATCCTGTTGCAAAGTGAAAAAATAAAAGCCGGGTGTGTAGCTCAGTGGTAGAGAACCCGTGGCTTCAAACCCCAGTACCCCTGCCCACTCCACACATACACCCAAAGAAAGAAAAGAAAAAAAGAAAATACCAGGTTCATATTCTCTTATTTAGTAATTATCAATCTAAAACAGTAGGAAAATCAAAAATTCTCCTTGGCAGCAGCATTTTAAAAATATTCAGTCCTGCAATAAGAAAAATACACAACTTTAAAAGCCAGAGAGAATTTATTTTTGAGAGTAGAATAATTCCAGAGAAAGTCTAATACTTCTTTGTATTAGACTTCTTTGTATTAGGCTTCATTAATAAGGAGGTATGATTGGGGGATGGGATATCTAGACGAAGCTTGGTACCAGGGATTGAACCCAGGGGCTTTTAATATATCATTTACACACACACACACACACACACACACACACACATAAATATATATTTATTTATATCCCAGACCTTTTTATATATTTAGAGACAGGATCTCACTGTGCTGTTTAAAGCCTCACACTAAGTTGCTGAGACTGGCTTTGAACTATGATCCTCTTGCCTCAGCCTCCCAAGTGGCTGGGATTATAGGCATGTGCCACCATGCCCACTGATGCAGCTCTTTTCTATGTGTGCCTGACACAGACAATCTGAGTATCCTCCAATATGGGAGTTGGCTTACCAGAAGAGCAGAAGAGTCAGTAGCCAATGCAGAAACTGCAATACCTTTAATGACCTACATTTGGAAATTATATACCATGATTTGTACAATATTATATTGATCACACAATTCAGCCTTTTCAGTGATAGTCAAGGGCATGACTATGAAGAGGCATGGAGCATTAGTTGCATTCTTATAGGCTGACAACCATAGTCTTCCTTTGATCTCTAATTGTTCAAGTCTCTTTTACAGGCAAAATATCCTTATTCCTTGCCCCAAGGTCCCCCAAAATTTCATATTATTTAAAGTGCTAGATTTAATCCATCCTCTAAATCATGTATGTGTGGATGCATTTTTTCAGGTGCAGTTTCTCAAGTAACAAACTAGTCAAGTGGGCACTGTGGCATAAGCTGGTAATCCCTGGAACTCTGGAGGCTGAATTAAGAGTATCACAAGTTCAAGGCCAGCCTCAGCAATTTAGTGAGACCCTGTCTCAAAATAAAAATAAAAAAGATTGGGGATGTAGTTTGTTAGTAAGTCACCCTGAGTTCAGTCCCTAGTACCAAATAAACAAACTAGTTATCCAGTTTACACACTCTTCATAATGGTGGGGCAGATTGCTTTTCAGCTGATATTAAAGTAAGATTATCTCATAGTAGCTAGGTGTGCTCAATGTCTTTATTTTTTATTTTTATTTTTTTGGTACTGGGGATTGAACCCAGGAGCACTCCACCACTGAGCCACATCCCCAGCCCTATTTTGTATTTTATTTAGAGACAGGGTCTCACTGAGTTGCTTAGGGCCTCGCTAAGTTGCTGAGGCTGTCTTTGAACTCGCAATCCTCCTGCCTCAGCCTCCCAAGTGCTGGGATTAGAGGTGTGCACCACTGCGCCCGACTTCAATGTAATTTCAGAAGTTCTTGAAAGTGGAAAAGGTACACAGAAGTCAAAGTGACGTGATGTTAGTTGTCTGAGTCAAGCTTACAAACAAACAAAAAAACATATCACATTCAGTTTGGGAGACTGGAAAATTCAAGATTAAGGTGTGGGTAGATTTGGTGTCCCACCAAAGGCCCCTCTGAGATTCATAAACAGCACCTTCTTGTTGTACAGTCAGGGAAGGGAAGCACTGTCTCTCTGGGGCCCCTATTACAAGGGCACTAATCCCAACCATTAGGGCTCCACCTTTGTGATCTAATCACTTCCAAAAAGTCCACCTCCTAATACCATCATTGTGGGTGTTAAGCCTGACCTTTTGAAGCTGGAAAAGAAAAGAAATAAATCCTTTCTACATCCCACACAAAGGAGCATAACCCTGCTGATACTTGGACTTCAGTCTGACAAGATCCCTGTTACTTCTGACCAACAGAAATGTTGAATAATAAATTTGTGTTGTTTAAGCTGCCAACTTTGTGATCGTTTGTTATGACTGCAATGGAAAAATAACATACTTCCCCCCTATACTCTTTGGACCTACACATTTTCTGTTTCTTGATTAACAGGGTAATAGTTTTACATGGTCTCTGGCTTCCTTACAGGGTCAGGGTAGCCCATTCTTAAATCCAGTTTTTATGCAATGATTTCAGTAAATGTTAGCCTTCTGAAATTAAACTCCCACTTATCAAGCCCTCAACTGGGCCTATAGCTTTCATCCCCATTTTTATTCCATTTCTGTTTCTGGTTGACAGTGATGCTAATTCAACTTGCTTACAAGTGGAGTTAAAAGTTAGAAAACCTTATTGTTGCATCAAATTTTTATATAATGCCTTCTTTAGTTAAGAAAATGCCTTCATTTATGAATATCTTTAATGTGTCAGGAAGTATGCTGAATACTTTGCACGCATTATTTTTTCCATTTATTACTTACACTATATGAAATATATGTTATCCCTATTTTAGAAAGAAAAAGTAGAGGTAGAAAGTAGGAAATACTAGTAAGTGCAGAAGCTAAGGGTCTGTGTCTGTGTGAGCCAGAGCCTGGCCTCCTAATGGCTATGTGTACTGCATCCAGAAACTAAAATTACAGAAACTAAATACAGAAATAAAATTATAGAAATATAATTATAGAAATAAAATAAAATAAAAATAAAAAAATAAATAAAAATAAAATAAAAATAAAAATAAAATAAAAATAAATTAAAATTATAGAAATAAAATACAGAAACTAAAATTAACTCTGCTGTTAATGAATAAAACCTAGTCTGTTGCCCATACACATTCCAGTCTCAAAAACTGGTGTTGAAGATGCTATACCATTTACAAACAGGTTGTTTGTTTTCCTACAAATAACTTTATAATTCTGCCTTACACCTGGTAGAGGTTTTTCTAATGCACTAACATAACTTAATTTTTCAGACATTTCCAGGTCCTAGTTGGCTTAGGCACAGATACAGAAAGGGTCTTACTCAAGGGCAGCTCCGGAAAGGATGTTGCCTCTCCGCGAGCTAGTTTTGCGTGATTAATATTACAAATTTAAGAAAATGGGTGAATGTTCTCACCCTACAGTTCGCGCCTCTGACCCTCCAGCTGAGGCCAGTCTAGTGCCCAAGGGTCGGTGGCTTTCCAAAAGGGTAGAGGGACGCCCACACCTTCCTGCCCTCCTTAGCAGTGAGCGTGCCTTCGCAGTACAACAACCGCCTCACCACCAAAATGCTCGGGCCAGCTTAAACAGCCAACGGCACACTCCTGATCCTTCCGTAACTCTTCCCACCCCGCTTCCGCTTCCGGGGAGGTGACTCCCAAGCCCTGGGGCTAGAGGGGCGGAGTTAGAGAGGAGCCGGAAGCGGACCCACTTCCGGTACGGAAAACTCAGCTCAGGCTCGGACCCGGCTTGACAGGCGCGGTCCCTGCAAGTAGCTCTCGCCTTTCAGCTCTCTCCTGTCTAACCTTCAAGCTCCTTTGCCGTTGCCGTCCCGCAGCGCCTGCCTTCGAAATCGCCCCTTCCCTATGTTCCGGGGCAAGAGTCCTGTAAGCAAAGATCCGCCCGCCGGTACCCCATCATGTCCGAACTGACTAAAGAGCTGATGGAGCTGGTGTGGGGCACCAAGAGCAGCCCTGGTCTCTCCGATACCATCTTCTGCCGCTGGACGCAAGGTACCCTGACTGGGTTCTCACTTCCAGCCGCCTCTTCCTATGCCCTGCGACAGTCTCGCTGTGACGCCTTTCGCTCCAGACCCTCGCGAGTCCCCCACCCTGTCCCACTACCCATGCCTAGCGCTAAAACAGGATTATCTAGAAACGCCCTGCCTGCTTTGTGGGGAAGATGTTGAGTAGGAGAGTGGTTACAGCTGCCTGCTGAAGCGCCTCTTCCACCCACTGGCATGCCCTTCACCTGAGGCGAAGGGGCGGGTGGTCCCTTGCTGGGTGTGCAGTGTGCCACAAGGAAAGTGTGCCCTCTGCCCACTGTGTCTCAGTGCTGTGGTCGTCTGGATCTTTACCCCCTAACAGTTTTATTTTATTGGTGTTTGGTCCGTTTTTGCTCCCGAACGAGGTGTGTTATCTGTATTTGGTCTACTTTTGGAGGGCGGCGAGTCCACAGAGAAGTTAAGGTGGCTAAACCAGAAAGCAGTTTTGTTGTTTGTATTTCAGTTACGTGGTTAGGCGTGGTACTCCGAATATAAAAAGAATGCTACTGGATACTAAGTGTTCTCTTGACCCAAAGTATTCCCGGTTTTAAGATAGTATCTATTAGTATCTGATAGTTTCTGCTACACTTAAAAGGGTCTATGGATCACAGCACTTCCTGTGCAGTTCTAATGTTACCCAGACAGGATTTTTGCTTATATAAAAATTCTTACTAATACAAAAATAATGAAATAAAAGTAACCATTTGTTTAATTCCTGCGCTATTCTGGGCTCTGTACTGGGTCCTTTACACTAGTAGTTGTTCCGAATTCTTAAATTCTGATAGTAAAATAACACATTACTAAGGTTACTTAAATTATGGTGAGGTTAAGAGCATAGGCTTTGGAGTCATCAGTAATATATGTACGTTAAACACTTATTATTTAAAGAACACATGTTCTCAAAGGATTTGGGTGAATTTTTGGCGTAGTAAGTAGAAATCCCTATTTCAAAATGAATGTTTTGTAACGAAAGAAAAAAATCAGAATTGAAGAAGTCATCCCTTCTTTTAGATATCTGTTTTAAGAGCTGGTAAAGTTAAGATGATTTATTACAATAAGTTGGACTATTTAACCTATCATTCTAGTTTTCCAAATGAGAAAAATTAGTTGTGAAGGAATGATTTTTCATATCTCCTAACTCCCAACAGCTCTGATTTCATTATTTCCTTTGCGTTTCTAAAGCCCACATGTATTTAGTTTAGCTCTTTTTATACAGTTATATCAGTTAACCAATATTTTGTAAAATCATGGATACCTGCATTGCAGATTTTATTTTAAAACTTAACTCCCACTTTAACTTATGTATCTGAATAGTGGACAGCTCTAAAATACCCTTAATTGTGAAGGATTAAGAGAAATTTTACTTTGTAATCAGTCAACATGTTGTAAGTATTTTACAATGTAGAATAAGGTAATTTTTAACCTTGTTTATATTGTGCAAATTAAAGGAAAATTTTAGGGAAGCAGTTCTAGTAATAGTTAAGAGTACAGTCTTTGGATGTGCTTAGGTTCTAGTTATTTATTTAAGCCTCAGTTGCTTTCTCTGTAAAAATGCAGATAGCACTGTCAACCTTACAGGGTTGTTATGAGGTTTAAAGCTCGTGTAAATATATTTGGACACTTAGCACAATATCTGATGTACAGTAAATACTCAGTAAAGAGTAGTCATTGCTGTATAAAATGAAGAAGTATTTAATTGTTGATTAGGCCTATGATCACACTGACTTTGCCCTGACAATTACAAGAAATTGTTTATTTAATGTATAATCATTATTTTGAGTAGGACTTTATAATGGCATATTAGAATGCTCTGCCAGCCAACTTGTAGTTTTGTGGAAGTTGCTTAACAGGATTAAAAATTAGTTCAGTTCAGATTATTTTGAAATCAGGGACTTTTCCCCCCCAAGTGGTTATTTATATTGTGGAGCTAAAATAGTTCAAGGTCTTCCATTGGTCAAGATTTTAAGGCAACCAAACTTAATTTTTAAGTTATCATCTCTGAGTCAGTTGCTGTTCGTGGTTTTGTAGGTTGAGAGTTGTATTCATTCTGCCATTCTTAGAGGTCATTGCTAACTCTTGCTCTTGAAGTCATTTGGGATTGTGGGAACAGGCACAAGGTACTGCTTTGCTGCATTAGTAATGTGACATCAAACCTGGCTTTATTTTGTAGTCGATAACAGTGTTTTGAATTGACAACTGCAATCTCAGTCCTTTGGAAGCAAGATGTAGGTGTAAAACATATAGGGTAAATACAAAGTTATTTCTAGAGATATTTCATGTGAGATTTTATTTATTGTTTGAGTTAAATTATTTTGATATGGCTGCCAAAAATAATAAGCTGCAGCAATGACACATAGTTGTTTTTCATTGAATTGACATTTTTAGATTATTCTCTTCTGCAAATCTCATGTAAAAAAAAAGGGATAGGGGTTTGTTATTGTTTTGCCAGATTTTATTTCAAAGACAAAAAGCCACTTAAAGGCTTGAAGCTGGCTTTTCTTTTTTACTTGAAAATGTATTCTGTATTCTGTTTCCTTCCTGCTACAATCGCCTTTATTACTTTTGAAGAAAAATATACATTTTTTTCACTTCTTTAGTTCTTTAGCACCATTCATTCTTTTATTTCTACAAACTAAACCAGTGTTTCAGGCCCTTCCAGTTGAATAGAGTATGAGTGAAAATAAACATAAATTAAGCATATGTAGATGGTGAAAAAAAAAATAGGGAATTCTGGGGTGGAGTGGCCTGAATGGGCCTAACTTTTAAGATGAGATTTGAATAAACAGGTTGAAGTCACTGATCTAGTAGTCATGAAGACATAGGAAAAAAGTGTTCCAGGCAGAGGGAATAGTTGTTCTAAAAGACTTAATGCATAGTACACCTTGCCTGTTCCTCAAGGACCAGAAAAAAAGGTTAGTATGACTGGGGAGGGTATGAGGAAAGGTGATGAAAGATGAGTGAAGAAATAATAGGGCCCAAGTCATAGAAAGCTTTCTAGACCATTGTAAGGAATTTGGTCTTATTCTGAATGAAATGGAGGTCATAAGAAGGTTTAGAGATACCAAATTTTTAAAGAATTGTTGGGTTATTGTACTTGAAGAGAGACTGCAGTGGATTAAGTGAGGCAATGAAGTCAGAAAAGAGAACTGCAGAAATTCAGGGGAAAAGATAATTTGGATTAGGGTAATAGTAATAGAGATGATAGAAAGTGGTCAGATTGACAAAAGTCCAGCAGAACCAAAACCAAAAACAAACTAGCTTTAATAACAGCAGAATTAATGTTATGCTTAAAAACATTTGAATCATTTGCAAATTAATTTTCAAATTTGGCAAATTTTTTCTATAAAGGGTTAGTGGCCTTTTTCTCAGTAATTTTTTTAGCAAAAGCAGCCATACTGCATATATAAAGAATATGAAGACAATTGCCAATCTATATTATAAATGCTCAGAAACTATTTTTCTCTACTTCCAAGCTTTGTTATTTTATTATTTCACGTGATAATTAGCCAGAAAGGGAAAAACATTTCTGCTATTTATAGCAGTTCAGTGTTTTGGGTTTTGTTGTGGGGGGGGAGCGTGATGGGGAGGTGGGGCTGTGTTTGATTGAAATTAGAGTTCTAGGTTTTCAATATTGGACAATCTTTATTACATAAAATGAATGAAAAGTAACAAGTGAAGGATCAGTTGAAAATATAAGTATGAAATGTATTAAGAGTTAAATCCTTTTGGGTTCAAATTTGAAAGTATGATTGGAATTTATTATAAAGTGATTCAGTATTATTCTAAAGTAATAAAATTGTATATCAGGATCATTGATTTTTTTCCCTCAAAGTGAGTATAATGCTATGATCACATCATTTCAAAGATTTTATTGTTGGAAGCCTTTTACTTCATTATGGTTTTTCCTTTCTCTAGTATACCTAAATCATAATTCATCTAACAGCAGATTTTAAAAATTAATTTATAAGCACATATGACAAAATTAATTCCTTGATAGTTTAAGCACATAATGTATTTTTATTAAAAGATTGTGAAGTATCTCATAGCATCATGCTTTTTATATTATGCTTTACATTTCTTGAAAATCTTCTTTAACCCTTACAAACCTGAAAGATAACAAAAAACAAGTGTTGCCCTCATATTTTTTGATGAGAAAAGTGAGATCTGGTTCAGATATCTGACTTAACCAAAACATCTATGCTTGCTGTAGTCAAACCAGGTCTTTCTATGGTCATGTTTACATGGAATGCTAGAATTATAGACACCACAGTTGTCAACTGGTTTGAGTAATGTATAATAAGTCATGAAAATGAGACTGAAAAACTGCAGAGGTTCATGGCTCAGTTTTAAATTAAGTATACATCATGAAACAGATTTTTCTGTGATTTATAGTACTGTGACATTTGATGTAAAATTATTTATTTATGATCAGTTGTTTTTTTTTTCTTACATTTTTATGGTCACTTGTTAAATGGGTCATTTCAGATCTAATTAGGGAAAAAAGCCAGTTTATGATATGTTAATTTCTTTTAAAACTAGGATATAATTTCAGTGTGAAAACTCTTGACAAGAAAAGTAACTCAGGGGATATAGCTCAGTTGGTAGAGTGCTTGCCTGTCAAGCACAAGAAGTTCAAACTCAAAACCTTTTAGGAAATGCCTCCTTGACATAGTCCTATTGCAGGATAAAATACTTAAAAATTTCTATTTAGCTGACTTCATTTCAATTTAAGCTTTAATAACCTTTGGTTATCATCGATCAATACACTCAAAAATGTATATTGGAATTAAACAATTTATGTACAGCTCTTCGGGGTTTTAATAGCCAAAGTACAAAAAGCAACTCATTATAATGTAGTTCTATCAGCTCCACCCATGGATCCCAAAAGTTGCATTATATTATTAGGATTTATAAGGAAGGTTACAGTCCATTACTAATTCATATTCATTACATACGAGAAAGTTAGGCAAAGCCATTTTTGTGGGTGGGTGGGGGACTTTCCTTATTGGGCAAACAGAGAAGGCCTCTTAACTTCACCTCTTGTTTCTAGATTGAACCTTAAATTTGATTGTCTTAATGCAATAACCAGCACCCTTAGTTGTACTTGGACTTACTAAAATTTCCTATCTCCTAACTAATTTCCATTTCTCTATTTATTCTCTTACCTGACTCTCAGTCAACTGTGTATTGCTGGAGAAAATTGTCCAGTGTCAATACAGATGTAATTAAATCCAAGTTGAGTCCTTGCTACTTCTTAGTTCTTTATCCTTGTTAACTTTCCTTATGTTTTTCAGAATTAACATTTTCCTCAATTCTCTACCTTTCTCATTTCCCTCACTTTCAATAAGTAACATCTGTTCATTTCTTCTTTGCCTATGTTTAAATTAGAAGCCTTCTAAGACTCATCTTGTACACTAGCTAACGATCTTCAAGTTTTTTGAGATCATGTAAATTGAGAACTTCTATATACATATTGCAAAATTAATAAGCCCCTGATTGTTTTTGCGTTTTTGTAAATCTCTTTAGTGTCCAGTTTGCCAGATAGCTGCATTCTCACATTTGCCATTCCCATTCAGTCTACTGCAATATGTTGTTTTGGTTGAAGTGTATGCAGAATACTGGCTTCACACAGATGTGTAATTGAATAAGTTATTGTAATGCCCTTTTATAACAACCATGGATATTCTTTGATATTGCACCACAACTGAACAGGCAATAGTCTTTGAAGTTGGCAGTGATATGGAAGCTGAAACTGCAGCAATGAACTTTCCTAGTCAGTTAAATTGAAATCCATAGGTTGTTGTTTTAGTCATCTTTTTTTGCTGCTGTAACTTAAAGACCCGACCAGAACAACTGTAGAGGAGGAAAAGTTTATGTTGGGGCTCACAGTTTCAGAGGTCTCAATCCACAGACAACAGGCTTCATTCCTCCAGCCTGGAGGTGAGGCAGAACATCGTAGTAGAAGAGTATGGTGGAGAGAAAGACCTCACATGTTGATCAGGAAGCAGAGCGACTTCACTCACCAGATACAAATATATACCACAGAGCAAAGCCCCCAATTAACCCCTTCCTCCAGCCATACCCTACCAGCCTTCTGTTACCACTCAGTTAATCTCTGTTAGGGGATTAATTCACTGATTGGGTTAAGGCTCTCACAACCCAATCTTTTCTCCTCTGAACCTTCGCACATTATCTCACACCTGAGGTTTTGGGACACCTCACATCCAAACCATAACATTTGTCTTGTACTTGAGTGGCTCTCTTGCCTGTGCATTGATTTGTAACAAAGGATTGATGGTTCATTTGGAAATTATTCGTCTATTGGTTTGTGGCAACCTTCTAAATATTTTTATTATACAATATCACCACTCATCAGAAAAATTTTTATACATTGAGAAATTGTCAAACTCAAAGTTGTAGATAACAGGTTTCTCAGGTTTTGCTTGAAAACTGAAATTTTATCACAATAATACTGCCAATTATTTTCCTTAATTTGTCATGCTAACTTAATTCATTTATGAGAAAATGTATGCCAGATATACCTAAGTCTGAATAATTATAGTTTATTGGTGGTTCTTCAAATAAATAAATAAATAAATAAATAAACAGCAGTAGCAACAACAGCAACCCCCAAACCAGTACCCCATTTAAAAAAGCAGTGAGGTTAGTTTGCAATTCAAAAACTTATTCCTTTGCTTTTTCTTGAGATAACTATAAACCATCATACTCTGTAGATAGCAGAATTGCTTTATGGATAGTTTCCATTTTGTCACACACAATACTAAAAAGAGATTGAATTAAAGGCATGATTTTAAAAAGTTAGTTGTTTTTACTATTTCAGGGCATTCTTAAGTTAATTTGGCTATGTTTATGGTGATATTTATTACTACAAAATTACTAGTATATTTTGATGTCACCGCCTTGATATATGCTAATGAACCAGCAGTTTAACCCACTTTGCTTTTGTACCATTACTGTGAATATCAACAAAGTTAAAGGGACAAATAATGTCTTAATATTATATTATAGACACTATTTTAGCCTCAATGGAGCCCCCTGAAAGCATCTCTAGGACTTCCAGGGTATCTGCGAATCATATTTGGGAATCTATCTTTAGCCCACCACTAACAAATTACACATTTTCAGCTCTCTTAAGAACTGGAGTCCTTAAACTTCCTTTTGCCCATATAAATCATGCTCCCGCCTTTTTTTGTAATACATACCCGCAGTCTACAAAAATAATAATTCTTTATCCAACAGCCCTTCAATGTATCATCCTTTTTATCTGCTACCAATTTTTTTCAATCAATAGCTCATTTTTACCATTTTTCCTTCTAATTTGAATCATACTTCAATCCCTTAAAGTTTGACTATTCCCTCCAGCACTGCAAGTCATCCCCTCTGATTTTTCTTTCCCAGAACCTGTTGGTTTTTCTCTTACCACTTATTTTTCGAATCTGTTAGTCTACATTGCTGACTCAGTCCCTGATCACTTTTTTAATGTTTCCAACTTCATTACCTTTGTGTGTGTGCTCATTCACGGTCACTGACATAGTTCAGAAGATTGGAATTGTCCTCTCTAATCCTAACTCCTGCCCTGAACTCCAGACTCATATTCCTACTACTTCTAAATGTTGCTAAAAAGTTTTACTTTTTTTTTTTTTTTTTGAAACTGAACTTGGCCTTCGTAGAAACAACCCCCCACCCCATCATCTTCCTTTTGAAAAAAAAAAAATCAACAAGCATTAATTGAGCAATGGCAATACAACATACTGTGGAAAAACAGTCAAAATACCTGTAAGGTAAGGTGCACAATGAAGAAATAAACAATATTATTACTGATTACAATAAATACTGGTTGTGCTGAAGGATGATAGGAGAGACTACTTAGGAAATGTTTCTCTGAAGATTTAACTTAGGTCCTGAAGAATAACAACAATTTAGAGAAGAGAATAGGAGAAAGAGCATTTCACACACAGAACAGCTAGCAAGGAAACCCCAGAAAAAGACTTTGGGATGGTCTAAGGACCTAAGGTCATTGCATAGAATGAAAGGGTGAACTGAAGGCTGGTTGGATTGATTGATCATTCTGAGTCTTTAAACTATGAAAAGGATTTTGCATTTTATTCTAATTGCAATGAGAAGCCATTCAAATGTATTAAGCAGATTGTGACAAAATCTAATTTTCATTTCTAAAGTATTCTGGCAACTCTGGTGAATAGATGCAAATTAAAGAGTTAGGAAGGAAGTGGAAGATCTGGTTGAAAAATTTTAACAGTATTTTAGGTAAGAAATGATGGCAGTTGAAATGGACATACTCGAGATTCTTTTGGAGCCTTGAACCAAAGGGTGAAGCCTAATAGATAAATCAGAATTTTTTAGAGAAAAAGTTAGGAGGTGTTTCAAGCCCAAGTAACATCATTTACAGACAGTGATAAAATGGAATATTTGAAGACCTGAAAGAAGCCCAGCATGTGTGGAGTCTAAAGAGGAGAACTGTTTGGGGTGAAGTAGGGGAGAGGGGCAGAAGCCAGTTCATACATGACCATATTAAGGAACTTAGACTCTATGTGTCTGGAGTTCTAATCCAGGCTGTATTTGGGAATTACCTGGTTATTAACAGTAATGGAAATCCAGGGAATAGATGAAATTGCCCAGGGAGAATGTATATATAGGATAAAAAGAGCATAGATCCTAATGTGAGGATGAGGGGAACTTCTACATTTAAAAAGAATTAATCAGGGCTGGGGATATAGCTCAGTTGGTAGAGTGCCTGCTTTGCAAGCACAAGGCCCGGGGTTTAATCCCCAGCACCACAAAAAAAAAAAAAAAAAAAAATCAGACTGAGAAGAAATAGAAAAGGAAAACAGGGAACGAGATGGACCAAAATTCAAGAGACACCAGTTTTTCAGAAATTCTGGTTATCATTTGAGGTGATTCTCTGGGAGGTTTAGTAAGATTTGAAAAATAGCCTATATTGGTCGTTGATGAACTTGGATGAGAATGCCTTTGGTATAGTCATAGGTTAAAAACCGGATTGATGTGGGTTGAATAATGTGTGAGGAAAGATAAGTGAGATCCTGCATCTAGTTGCCTGGGGAGCTTTGAGAGAACAAAAATGAGCAAGTGCTGATTGGTGTTTTTGGTGAAATTTTAAGAACTTTTTCAAGTGTGAGGTATGCATTTAAAAGCTGCATGGAAGAGAGACTGAAGGAAGAGAGAAGGTAGGAAGGAATGAGTATTTCTTGTTTGAATTGTTATCACCATCTTAAGTTAGAAACCTCAGAGGTAGTTCTACTTTCTTCTATACCAAGGCTTTGCTCCACTTATGCATACTAATCAAATCTTAATTTTACCCCAAATATTGTCTAAAATAGTTATTCGTCTCTACATGAATGTTGCTTGCTTTTATTAGGTTGGCACCATCTCTGTAGGGCTCTTAAAACAACCTTATTCCCATTCTGGTTCTTCAGAAAACATGAAAAAAATTGGGTGATCATATGACTACTCAAAGGTCTTGCCTGTTTGGGCACTAGTTTGGTCCTTTGCAGTTTGAACCTCTTGTCTTCTTCAACTTCTCCCATTTGCCATCTCCTCCAGCCTACCCCATCCTACCCTTTAGGTACATTAAATTTCCCTCTGATTCATAAAATTTCCCAGCTCTTACAGTGCTTTTTCTTTTAATAAAAAAAATTTTCTTTACCTAAATTTCATTTGCCCACTCCCTTTCCCTCTCAAATTCTTATTCAAGATCAGTCTCAAAGTTATCTGTTATGACTTGATTCTGGCAGAGTTAAGTTGTATTGTTCATTAACCACAGCACTTTCTTCATTCTCTTGTTACAACATTAACTTATTCCTTTTGGTAATCATCTATTTGCATGTCTGTCTTCAGCTGGACAGTTGGCTTCTCCAGACTGATTGTAACATTCATGAATACATCCTAGATGATTGGTATAATATCTGATGTTCATTAAATATGTGGTGGGTGAATGACTGAGTTGTAATCAGTAATGAAATTTGATAGATTACTAGCATGTTGAATTTTAAGAACAAAAACAGAGGCCTAAGGAGAAGAAATACTTTTCTCAATGTTATCCAGAAAATAACTGGATTCTTCCAACTTCTGGCTCAGGGTCCTCTGAAGAACTTCTATAGCTACTATCAATCAGTGCAGGTAGAATAATGTTTACATTAAGACAGAGCCAATATAATCACATTTATCATCTATGATGCCATTAATTTTTAACTTACAGAATGTGACTCAGATTGAAATAATAGAAAGATATGTTTGGAAGAAGTCCTAAAAATTCTGTTTGAATTCAGTAGACTCTCTATTCTTCCTTAGAACAAATTAAATTATTTAAGTCAGGGGCTAAAAGTGTAGTGGTAGAGCATGTACTTAGGTTCTTTCCTCAACATCAAAAAGTAAATGAAAAACTAAAAGATTTAGTGACTTTATGACATTTGCCAGTAAATGGATGGATCTAGAGACTATTATGTTAAATAAAACAAGCCAGTCCCAAAAAGCCAAAGGTATAATGTTTTCTGATATGTGGAGGCTAACCAACAATAAGGGGAGTGGAGTGAAGGAAAGAATAGAAGTTTAGTAGATTAGTCAATGGGAAATAGAGGGAAAGGAGTGAGGTTAGGAAAAGGACAGTGGAATGAATCTGATGTAATTTTCCTACATACATATATGAAAACATCACAGTGAATCCCACCATCATGTACATCCACAATAATGGAATCCTAATAGAATAAGATATATTCCATGCTTATATGAGTATATAAAAATGGATTATACTGTCATATGTAACTAAAAAGAATCAATAAATTTTTTAAAAGTCAGATTTAGTGTCTTTTTATTAGGTTCACACTTTCTCTTCCTAGAGTGGCCCCTAGGTGCAAAATTGTGTGTGTGCCCGCATGTATATGTATTCATTCATGTGTATTTGGGAGGGCTAATATTGATTGCATAGCTTTTTTCGAAGGCCTTTTTGATGTTCCTCAAAGTGAAGAACTACTACTGTACCTGAAGACTTGTAGGTATTTGTTGTTATTACAAGTGATCTTTCTTGAAACAAAGTACATGAAAGATTCATTTAGCTGCTTTTTGAATTACATGTTTAATCTTTGCTACTTGCTTTCATTTTTAGGGTTTGTGTTTAGTGAATCAGAGGGATCTGCATTAGAACAGTTTGAAGGTGGCCCCTGTGCTGTTATTGCACCTGTTCAGGTAACATAGACTACTTTACCAACTCCTTAGAGGGACATATTCAAACGTTTCATATTTGGCAGTTTGTTTTCTAATGTCTGTACTCTATATAATCATGAGACATGGTCAGTTAATTATTTGGCTCATTTAGATTGCTATAAATATCCAAAAAAAAATTCAGAACATGGGTGAACGTGGTGTACAGCAGTAGCCTGTTTCTGTTTTCAAGGAAAAATAATAGGACTTCCCCAACTTTCAAAAAAGTAGGAATTATTGATCTTGATACTTTTCTAATATCAAGAATCTATTGAGTAATAATATTTTATGCCTTACATAGGTACAATCATAGCAATTATGCTGTTTTCATTTGTTCTTTGCATAAAAATAATTTTCTAAAAAAGGTTGAAGATATGTTAATATTTTCATGGCCTAAAACTTAAAGTATTTATAAGTTGACATTGCATACTACTTCAGCTGTAGCTTTGGCCTTTCTAAATAAACATAGCAACTGATTTCAAACAGAATTTCAGAAATTTTCTTTGCACCAAAGATAGGGCTTATCTGAATATCATTGATTTTAAAATCTGAATGTTTTTGAATTTGAAAAACTGATTGTTATAAATTCTAACATTGTTAAAGAACTTTCAGTTTACTGTTAACATTTGCAAGGTCTGTGAACAGCACTGCAACTTGAGAATTGTTAAAAAGAAGCTCTATTGCTTAAATTTTAATCATGTTTTTAAAATATATATTTGATATGATACTTATTACTGGGTATAAAATATTCCTGAACTGTCAGCTGCAAAGTAAATTTTTCTCTCAAACATTTTATTTCATATAATTTTACATTATTAAATTTAAAATGCATTTCTGAAAAGGAAAAAAATCTCTTATGGTGGGTTCCAAACGAGGCATGCACTCTACCAACTGAGCTATATCCCCAGTCCCGGTCATTATTTCTTTAGAGAGTAGAGTTGACTGCTTTTGCATTAGTGAAGTTATAAATTAAGAAAAGTGTGATTGTCAGAACCTTGCCTCAGAATTAACTGAATATTTAAAAAGAAATTCAACAATAAATTTGTGATTATAGCTGTTATATAGAGGGAGTGAAGCAAATTTTGGTCACTAGTAAGAATCTTACCTGATTTTGAAGATGCTTGTCTACTCCATAAATAAATTAGATTTTATGACCAAAGCCCCTCTTGATCAGTAATACTACCCTTAAATTTTTAGTGAAAGTTTATGAATGTAGGGAAATGCAAGGTATATCACAGGAGTTTAAAATTCAGTATATATCCAGATGGTAGTCATTTTAGTAAGTGGGTGATTGTAACAAGGGATAACTATAATGTTAAAAATTCTGATGTACAATCACAAAAATGGGAAGTTGTACTCCATGTATGTATAATATGTCAAAATACTCTATACTATCTTGTATATTCTAAAAAGAACAAAAAAAATTCTGAATCTATCCTTATGGACCTTTTGAGGTAATCATTTAAGAGGCACATAAATCTTTTCAATCAATAATATAACTTCTTTTTTATTAGTGTTTCAATTTAAACACCAGAACTAAATTATTAAGAGTAATGGCAGATGGTGTTGTGGTTGTGGCTCTGTGTTAGAGCATTCACCTAGCATGTGTGAGGCACTGAGTTTGATTCTCAGCACCACATACAAATAAAGAAAATAAAGGTCCATTGACAACTCAATATTTAAAAAAGTAATGACAAGTGATTGAGTCTAGGTATTAACTTAGACTATAAAATTTAGAACATGATGGTGCCAGAAAAATAGACATAAGAATTGTACCAAATCTGCAATTTCATCATAGATCTTACCTCATTTAGCAATTTATCAAGTTTATCACATACCATGATAAAAAAAAGAACTAAACATCGATGGTGAAATAAAATGAAATTTCATATAAATGCCATCATATTACTCCCTAGCAGTTTGAGAGGGGAAAATGAGTTTAGATCATTTGAGACCATATGCCAAATATATTCTTCAACTATTTAATCATAGGAAAACCAAAAATTTATATATTGTCAATGTTTTAAGAGAAAGGATTGCTTTAAGCTCAGAAAAATATTTGCAGTGACCATTAGCAATAAGGGGATATTGTTTTTCTAATGCAAAGAATGTGTACAAATTGGTGAGAAAAACATTTAAGACCTCGGTGCTGAAAGGGACACTTACATATACAGTTGTAGCAGGGGCATGATGCTGGACTTAAAAAGAAACTAAGAATTCAAGAGAATGAAAATTAAATATGAAAAAAATTTTAACTAGAGCCTATTACCTACTTTTAAAAATGACATGAAATTATAATTGCCAGGGCATGTGCAGATAGGATGATGCTAGCATACTCATAAACTGCCAACTCATCAAATTTGCACTTTTATTTTGGGAAGGCATTTTACATTATAATTGAAATCATAATCAGATTTTTTTTTTCCAGTAGGTATACTTCTGTGAATCTTTGTTAAAGAAATAATCATATGGAAAAAATTGAATTCAAGAATAAGATCATATTTATAGTATCGAAAAATTACAACAACCTAATATAAAATGATTTATGAGATAAGTAAATTTTGGTAGCTTGATAGACAAATACTAATTAAGTTTATAAATTTCTATGGAGAAACAAAAATAGAAAAACAATGTGTCCATTATGATTCTCACCTATAAAAACAATTGTGGGAAAAGGGCCATAAAGAAATACTGTGTATCACAGTGGCAACAGTGGTTATATTAGTGATGAAATAATGGATGTCTTCACCTCACTTCCAAAATTTTGTAATGTAGTTATATTACTCCATTTTATGGTGGTTGTCTTTTGGGGGAAAAGTCAGAAAAACTTGATTGTAGTATCTGCAGGTTTTATTTCTATGTGAATGCTATTGAATATTAGTTTTATTATTAAATGTCTTTGAATCAACAGCTTACTAGGTGCCAGGTACTGTGCTGAGAGTATTACATAAATTTTCTCCTAGAATCCTCTCTGCAACCGTCTAAAGATTGTGCAACCACTATTAGTAATAGAACCAGGATTCAAATCTAAGTCTGTCTAACTGAAAGCAGTCCTCAATCTGTTTTTCTAATGCTTTCAAACAAACATCCGTGAGTGAGAATCTTCTTAGTAACCTATTTTTCTTGGATCTGCCCTTTAGAGATTCAGATTCAATAGATGCAAGCCAAGTGAACTATGAGAGGGAAAATCTTTATTGCACTCAGCTGCTTTCTGTCAACTAATCAATGTAACAGTTGACTCACTGAAGCAAAGATCAGAAACAATTTGTTTTTGGTATCAAATATTACAGCTTTTTGAGTTAAACCAGAAAGGTAGCAGCTCCTTATGATTAAGTGATAACTCTAATAGTGGTATTCTTTTATCAAGATCAGAGATAACCAGCCCCCTTTTGTACTTAGATTTCTTTTACCCTAAATAATCTAAGGGAAATGTAGACTTACTCCTGTTCTGTAGGGCCCTCACTTATTAAATGGAACAGAGAGTTTTTGTAATTTCCAATTATGTGTCTATATTTGAGTCTATTCTGCTTAGGAGAAAATATGTGTTGGAGATGAATATAGATCTACAATCAAGTTCATAGTAGTATATTCATAGTACATAACTGCACACTTACTGTTGAAAGTGAAGGGGAATCATTTGAAATTTTTATAAAACTATTCAAAAGATCAGAAGGAGGGGCAAATTAATTTTTCCCATATTAAAATAAAATGATAAGAGGTATATTTATAATGCATTCTAATTCATGCTTTAATTGTATAAAGGCATTTCTTTTGAAGAAGCTCCTGTTTTCTTCTGAGAAGTCATCTTGGCGGGATTGCTCAGGTATAACAGCCATCTTTTAAAATTTTATTCCATCCTCTATTTTAAAGATCTATGCAGCATTCATTGTCAACATTTTAATTAAAATTATCTATCTTAAAAAGTAAACTATCAGTGGGATATTTTTTCCTGAGGTTTATTTTTATAATGTTTCATGAATAGTAACTCCAAATTTTAAGATGCTTCTTTCCAAATTTGATTTTTCTAATAACTAAGAAATATAAGACAGGTTAATATGACAGGGAAAAACCTTTGGCCTCTTGCTAAAATGTACATTTCCTAAAACTTTGAGATGATAGTATTCCATAAAGAAAGGTCATTATGTCTTTTGTATTTTATTTAGCTCTGATCAAGAGCTCAGATTATATTTGTATCCCTGCATCTTTTAGTGTAATGCCTTACACAATGCAAATACTGCAGATAATTCTCAATTGAATTGCAAATGAAGCTGTAATAGCATCTGCAACATGATTAAGTCAGAGATCTATAGTGCTACCTGATAATAACAAACATTTGCATTCCACTTGACAGTTTACAAAGATCTTTCCTTCATTTACACAATTTCATGTGAACCTCACAATAACTTCTGGAAGAAGGTAGGATATATTATGATCGCAGTTTTGTATGTAAGGACATAACAGCTTCCATTCCAAGCCATGACCATAGACTGTACTAATGATTTTGAATTTAACAGTTAAGGTATCATACCTATATACATATATACTTTGACTTCTGAAATGCAAAATTTTATTAAAACTAAGAATATTTTCATTAGCTTGAATTTTTATTAATAAAACTTGTACTTCTTGCACTGAAATGTATCCACTTTGATACAAATTTGTAAAGCCATTGTCATAAAGGTCATAAAGGCTACGATAATTATAAAGTAGATAAATGACACAGCAGTCCCTGTCTTTAAAGAACGTTTAACTCATTAAGAGAAACAGAAAGCTCCTAAGCCATAAAATTTTATATAAAGCATGTATAGAACTTATCCCTTTTCTTAAAAATATTTCAGAAAATTGTACTACTTCTGGAAGGTAACACAGCTTGAGAGAGGGAGAGTTGGCTAAGGTTCAGAAAGAAATGGTCTGTGTGTGCTGTTTTCAAAAAAATTCTGATGCTCAAATCACTACAATACAGTGTCAGTAATTTATGTATTATGTAGCATAACCACAGTGGCCTCTGGTAATGTAATGGATTGTAGTCTTGTATTTGCTGACAATGTATTATCTCATTTTTCTCATTCCTGAGGGACAGGATGATAAGACAATAGAATTCAGAAGAGGGGATAAAAATAGAGGTCTCTACAGGTCTGATGGTTGTGCTTGGTTCTACAGTAGAGGAAATCACAGGTTAAATGTTATATTTGCAGCTTCAGAGGCATGATTAGAATCAGATTATTCCAGGTGGCATATTCTTTCTCATAATGTTTAATTCTGCATTTTTGGGGACTTTTTTCTAATATCATTTAATGATATTTAAAATGATGATGTTTTGATCCTCAAGCACACCGTAGTGTAATTTACAATTTGTTGTTCTTGAGTTTTCCACATTCTTACACTGTTTGATTTTCATTATTAAATCAAAACATTTTTAATATTGTTCATGATGGGATTTTTTTTCCAGAAAAAGCTATTATAACTTATACTTTGGTTATTTTTAGAGGACGAGCAGAAGGAACTTCTTTGTCATACCTTATGTGATATTTTAGAAAGTGCTTGTTGTGACAACTCTGGATCATTCTGCTTGGTTTCATGGTTAAGAGGAAGGACAACTGAGGAAACTGCTAGTATTTCTGGGAGTCCTGCAGAGTCTAGTTGCCAAGTGGAACATTCTTGTAAGATACATTTTTATTTCCTGAAATAACTTCTGATACTTTTGTTTTAATAAAACTTGAATTTTTTGAAGAAAATATTTTTTAAATTTTATAACATCTTTTCTAATTTAAGCTTAATTAATCTTAATATTTTCTATTTCCCTTTTGATTATTTTAATTACTAGTAGATGCATTTTTCAAAATATTATCTCATAATCATCTTTTAAAGTCATAGCTAACTTCTACTTGATAGCAATTTCCCTTGAACTTTATAACACTTATTTAGAAAGTTAAAAAAACAAAAATTTGTATACTTTCATTTCAGATGCCTTAATGTTTTTCTTTAGCATTGGAAGTAAAGGAGATATTTGACATCAGTAAATTTCTTAAATATCTTTAGTTGGTTTCTTGAGCAAAGATGGGGACATTTTTTCTTAATTACATGCTGTTTTTTGCTCTTGAACTTTTTGGTCATTGTTATATATGTGGATTATTTTAAGGTAATTTCAATTATGTTTTAATTATTTCTTAAGTTTTACATATAGCTAATTGTTTTCCTACAAATCACATATTCTGAGGTGTTTAGCTTTTGAAAATTTTTATGTGATTGACTTAAAAACTGCCAGAGTAATCTAGTAGAATGGATTTTTCTGGTGGTATGGAAACTAGGTAAGAGTTGCTTTCCTGATTTGCAATTGAGGAATAAACTTGACTAACAGGTGCTTTTTGATAAGTACTTCTGTTGGATAAGTGACTTATTTTACCTGTAATGCATTCCATTTACTGTCATCTCTATAGAAATTGTTTAATAAAATTTGATGCTTTGTTTTTGTGGAGAGTCATCTTACCTTCCGAATAGGATTAGCTGTAAGGCACCCTTGCCTCCCTGGGCTGAAATGTCCATGTGTTGTCATTGTCTTCTCTTTCCCACTTGTTAAATACTTTAAGTCTGGGAAATTCTAATAGTCCATTTTCAAGGAATAATTTTACAAAATTTAAACAGTTGAGCGATGTCCCCTTTTGGGCCTTTCAAGCAGAACTTAATATTGTTGCAACTGATACTGACACAGAGGACAAGTTGAAAATATTCCTGAGGATTGGTTTAAGATTGGTTTAAAATTATTTTTTCAGATTCCATAGGTTGCATGTAAGCATGTTTAATACTTCCAGTTAGGATATTAAAAATTTGAAAGGAGAATGATTAAACTACTCATGAGGTATTTTACAGACTATGTAAACAAAGCCCGTCTGTTATATATGAGAAACTGTTAAGGTCTTTTTAATGTGATATTTTTCATTAGGATGTTAAAAATATGCTGTGTGCTAACCATGGACTCTGCTGCACATCCCGTAGTGATAGGTTAAACTGACCTAGATTATATGCCCTTATAATGTACTAGGTTTTCTACTTTAGTAACTAATGTAAGTGGGCATATCATATGGAATTCCCCTCCAAATGACAGGCTGTAGTAATTTTCCAGTTTGCTTTGTGCCTAATCTTAAACGTTGACATGATAAGAAAAAAATTTGAAATCTATTTTAAATTTTGTGTACATTTGAAGCATTTAGTTAACTGAAAACTTAAGAATTGAACGTAAATATTGAGAAATGAACTGAATTTTAATTCAAATTTTTATTCCATATAACAATCTGTTTACCTGTTCTTTCCTTTATTTCCAGCTCTGTTCTTTTTCTTGTGTTTTATTTTCCACCATCTCTGCCTGCTAAGCTTTTTATTTTGCTTGCCTTTTTTCTCTAAATTACTATCTTTATGTCAACTTTCATAGTATACCTAGTAAAATTATTGCAGTAATCAAGCACTTTGGAAAAAGTAGGTTAGAATTTTTAATATATCCTGAAATTTTAAATGTGAAGTGTTTTCCCCTCTCATTAATATTACATTCTGTACAAACATTAATTTCATTGGCTTATGTGGTGTGTATATTTTTGGCTTGTTGGTAATGCACACTTGTTTGCAATAGTGAATACTCGGGTTCAATTTCAGTTTGTTTCCCATATAAACTTAAAGATTATTTAATTAATCCATTTGGCCTTCTAAAAATTTTTAAAAATTAATTGAAACATTTGAAAACAATCTATGCTTTGAAAAGCTAGTATAATGTGATATTTTTAAATTGCAGGAAAGTCTTTAAATTTCAAACTCATAATGAATCAGTTTCCATAATGCATGAGAATTTATATTTGAAACTATTAAAATTTACTTTATAAAATACATGTGAAATTGTTCATTGTGAAAAAGTAGTCATTTTATTCAGTTATTTTGAAAGATTTTATCTTCCAGGATTGAGTTTAAATCCCAGCTGTGTATTCTAGAGAAACGTCTTCTCTGTACCTCAGGTTCCTCTTCTGTAAAATGGAGATGAGAGGGTCCTTATGAGGATTAAATGAGGTCAGACCTGTACCACAATTACGAAAGCACTCAAGCATCACCTTTGACTAAAATGCTTTCTTTGATTTCCTTGGATATTTGAAATTTATACTTGTACTATATTAATAGCATAATCTGTTAACTGAAAACTTCTTAACAATTATATGAATGATTGAGGAAACAAACTTAAAGCTGTTGTTGAACCTGTGTAATTTCAGTGCTATGCCTTTTTATAAACTTTTCTTAAATAATGAAGCTTTAAAATTAAATATTTTATATTATAAGGAAGAAGATTAGCTATGATGATTTTACTTGGATCCATAAGCTGAAAGAGAATTTGAAAGTGAAGGGCACATGACAATGGTGTGTGAGCACTGATTGTCATTAGTTTCTCCTATTTTATAAACTGTCCTAGTGTAACCAAATTGAAAATAAATGTCTGATATTTACCCTTCTACATTCTCAGTATTCTATCCATTTTAGTTATAACCATTGTAACTAAGATGTTGAAATATAAAATCATGTTGTAGTAAACACTAAACAGAATTTTAAGGGAATAAAAGACATAGGGAAATTTTTGATTGCTTGAAAGTATTTACAGCCTGCTGTGTGTATCTTGTGTCATTTATTTGCCATGTGTAGTGCTGAAAAGTGTCTTTTGTGTATAGCTGCCTTGGCTGTCGAAGAGCTTGGCTTTGAGCGATTTCATGCATTAATTCAGTAAGTAACACTGGAACATTTAAAATACTTATCTTGTGGACACATTACCATTCTAAGTCTGTTCATACTGTGGATTCTTAGATTTATATAGTACTGTGCTACTTAAACACAAATTTTAAATCCCTTGCTTAAGGATTAATTTTCTTTCAAACTAAAAAAAAAAACAATTTATATGTGTATATTTAATTATTGTAAGTCCTGATTTAGCTATCTAAGCACACTTTTAAAAAATTAAAAGCTTTTTTATCATTACAGTGAAAAAATCAGTTTAGCCTAATGTTTTTCATCCTGAATGAATATAAAAATTTTTAGTTAATAAATATTGAATTATATCCTATTTGCCAAAATTTTTCTGTAATATTCAAAATGCCCATTTCATTAGAATTTCATTAAAATTTTGTTACAAAATAAAAGGTAAGGATGGCTATGTTGATAGAGTTATAGGTGGCATATGGGAATTTAGCATTAATTTCTTAGAAAAGAAGCCACAAATGCATACAATAGTTTTTGCATTGGGTTATTCATTAAATGATTTTTGGTGTTAAGAGATAAAATGTTCATAGTTATTAAACTCCTCTTTAAAGAGAGCCACTCTATTCTCTCATTCTCTCAAAAACTGTATATTAAAGAATTTTATTGATGCCAGGGATTTTACCTATGAGGTGAAGAGGGTACTCTTACTACCAAGTAGATGGTTTGTTTTAATGGTGTGTATTGTATATAGTGTGAATTGGCAGCAATAGATTTTGCTTTTAATGGCTAAACTTGTATTTGAAGATTCAAGATACTTACAAAAATCTCCTGTTTATATATATGTTTTAATGTACAAGACAATTTTAAAAATTTCCCATTTGTGAATGTAGCAGATCTCATTATGTTACTAATACTTAATTATTTTTCCCCCCAGAAAAAGATCATTCAGAAGTTTATCAGAATTAAAAGATGCTGTCTTGGACCAGTATTCAATGTGGGGAAACAAATTTGGAGTATTGCTTTTTCTGTATTCTGTGTTACTGACAAAGGTTTGTTTAAGAAGATGCTTCTTCTGCCTGTTATTAGTTTAGTACTGTTTATCCTGCTGTGATGAGTGATTTTATGCTTTCCGCTGCTACTTCCTAATCTCAAAATAAAAATCTCTTAGGCTGATAATAAATTAACTCCTATTTTCTCTCATTCACTTATTACTTAACCACTTTCAAACTTTCACCTCTGCTTTTCTGCACTACAGAGGTTATCATATTCTTTATGACATGCTGTCAGTTCTTATGAATTTTGTTTTCTTTGTTCTTAGCAGTTTCTGACATTGACCTCTTAACCCCTTCTCAAAACTCTTGACTCTCATTTCTTTTTTTATCAGTCGTTGTGCTAGTTTTCTTCTTAGGTTTCACAATTCTTTTTGCTGTTGTTGTTGCCGTTGTTTTTTTCTTCAGTAGCTTTTTTCTTTCTTTAGGTGTTTTCCTCTTTCCTTCTGAATTTTGGTATTCCACATATTTCATTCTCTGGATCCTGTATGCTTTTTCTCTTGTGAATATCTCACGCTCTCAGCTTAGTTATGTGTTTCATCCCAGTATGTATACTTCTAGTCCACCTTTTTTCCCCAAATGCCAATTTTATATTTCTAGTCACTTGTTAGTCTCAGTTTTCTCCAAATGCCAACTTTATATTTCCAGTCACTTGTTACTATATATATGAGCATTGACTTTATGCTAGGGCTTGTGCTTATAGTATGAGGGGTTTTTTTGTTTTTGTTTTTTGGGGGTTTTTTTGGTGGGGGGCCCCACGGATTGAACTCAGGGGCACTCAACCACTGAGCCACATCTCCAGCTCTTTTTTGCATTTTATTTAGAGACAGGGTCTCATTGAGTTGCTTAGCACCTCACTATTGCTGAGGCTGGCTTTGAACTCATGATCCTCCTGCCTCAGCTTCCCGAGCTGCTGGGATTACAGGTGTGTACCACTGTGCCTGGCCAGTATGAGAAATTCATAATAGCTCTATTCAATGTTGCAAAAAAAAATGTAAATAATTATTTTCTTTATGGCAGTGGGTTTTGGTGTTGTTTTGCATGTGCAAAGCATGGTGAGAAAATAGAAGATAAGCCCAAGTTTATCTAGTTGAATAATGGGCATACATTATATAGTAGGGACCACTGATGGATGTAGGAATTTGATGAATGAATATAAGTTTTATATAAGGAAAAACTGTAATAATCTTGAAGCAGTGGGAGCAGCAAGTCTCAAAGCTTAAGGTTTCAGACAACACAGGTTTGGGGAACTCTAAATACTCTGTATTACTCCGGCATAATATGCCAGAGAGCTAATGTGAAAGATGAGATTGGACACTTACATTAATAAGTCTCCAAATATGAAGTCCTTATATATTGTCCAAAAATATTTCAGGTTTCATCTGCTCAAAATTTGTAGATAAAAAATAACTGAAGGAAGTGACAAGATCTTTTTATTGATAAAAGAAGCCGTAAATTGGAGTAAGAGTTTAATGAAAAGATGACTATGACTATAAGCCTAGAATAAAGGTAACTAGAAGAGTGAGTATTGGAATAGGTAAAGCCTAAACCAGGACAGTGACCTTAGAGTGGAAGAGAAAGAGAATATATTTAGAGATGAATAATAGAAATAAACCAAATGTTTATTTGACTTCTGAATATAAGTAAAAGAACCAAAAGTACTTGGGAATTGGGTGGTTTTTGGGAATAGCACTGATGGTGGTATCTAAGATGATTGGTTCCTTCTTGATAGTACATTGTTCTCCCATTTTTTTATGCTGAAAACTTTTAATGCTTCCTCTCTTACCTTTTACAGCCAATAAATCATCATGCTAGTTGTTCTTCTTTGAGCTACTCTTTGAAATAATACCTCCTTCCACCCCCGTGACTGTGTCACTTGTTCCTGTTATTCATTTTGACTTTCATAGCCTGCTTTGTGTTGTTTATAAGGATGGCAAGTGCACAATCACACAAACTTTTGTTTCCTCTACAATGTTTACACAATCATTAAATATTTTGATTATTGATTAGTCATCTATGTAATTTTTAAAAGTGGCTTAGAATGTGATAGAACCAGGGATTAAAATTAGGTGAATAGAAAAATGTATGTCAATTCATCTGTATCATTTTGGAGTTGATGAGGTTAAAATACCTAGATCTTCTTGTACTCATCCCCTACCTAGAACTTTTGCAATTTGGGTGTCCTTTTGGGAGATTAAAAAGCGTCAGGAAACTAGTTTTCAAGAAAATAAACTTTATGTCCTCCCAATTTCCATTTTATGTTTTTGGTATATACTTGAATTGCCAATATTTGGGAAAAAGCCCTGATCAGAAATATATTTTCCATTTTCTTATGTAACAGTTACATCTTTTGTATCTTTAATTTGTATCTGTCTATAATCATGTAGATATATATTTATACTATGTTTTTCAGTGACCTAAAAAAAAGTTGCTTTAGCAAGTATATTAGATTTTAATTTAATTTAGCTTAAAGTTAAGTATTAACTTTTGTATTAAATAAATTTCTTCTTCCTCTTGAAAGTTAAATATTATCTCTCTAGCTTCTGTAATAAGCAATGGATTTATTACCTGTGAGTCTATTAATGTTCTTTATGTAGAGCCCATGAAAGAAAATGTTTTGAGGAACTACTACTTTCAGTTATCTCAAATGTACCCCCACTTCAAAGCTGGGTTATTCTTTGAAAGAAAGATTATGTAAATGTATTTTGTAAAGTACAAAGTGGTCAGTTTTTAAACTGCCATAATTTACATATTCATTTTTAAATTTAGTCTATGAATTCTTGGTTTCTTTAGGGCATTGAAAACATAAAAAATGAAATTGAAGATGCCAGTGAACCTTTGATAGATCCTGTATATGGACATGGCAGGTAATTAACCAAACTCTGTGATCTCCTTTGAGAACCTTATTTTTTCAGGAACTTACGGTAAAACATGAATGAGGCAGGTGAATTTTCTTGTCACTAGTGTTGACTGCATGAAGTCTATGGGTTTGAGCAGTCTTGGGCTTTCTTAGGTTTTCCTTCATATGTTGCTTGCTTTATGGATTAGATGTTATCTTCCACTTTAGGTTTACAATGCATTGCATTTATTATGTCAAGTTTTTCAGATAATGGGAGATATTTTAACAAATTCTTTGTCTCGTTTATGGAAATAATTTTAAAGATAGAATTTACTATTTTGAATTAGTAACAGTATCCTTACCTATTTGTAATTGGTTTCTTATTTGGGAGAGGAAAAAAAAAATCCTCATTTTCTCTGGGGCTATCCTTCCTCTCAGGCTTTTTTATAGCTTATTTTTACCAAAACTAGTAGAACACTGATAGATCATTTGCTTTTTCTTTTTTGTTTTTGTTTTTGTTTTTGTTTCGTACTGGGGATTGAACACACAGATACCTTACCATTGAGCTATATCCCCAGTCCTTTTTATTTTCCTATTCAGAGACTAAGTTGCTGAAGGTCTTGCTAAGTTGCCCAAGCTGGCCTTGAACTTGCAGTTTCCTGCTTCAGGCTCCCGAATTGCTGGAATTACAGGTGTGTTCTACCACACCCAGCTGATAGTTCTACCCTAATCTATGAGTCCTTCTTTTTTAGACCATTCTGATTTCAAGATTAAAATTCACATATTTTTCATCAAAGATAAAACATATCAATAATTACATAGTTTTAAAGATGATAATTATCAATCTATCACTTTTTATCCATTTAAATATGATATCTTCAAGTTGTTGAATTTGTATCATTATATAGACTAATAGTTACCATTGTGGCAATGCATTTAACAAGACTAACTATATAAAATGGAAAATATAATACTCCCCCCAACTTTGTTTCTTAACTTTATTTAATGTAAAAATTACCTTATCCCTTACCATAGGAATTACTTGACTTGAAGACTAGTTTTTTTAATATTTTAATTGCCTTTTAATTTTTTATTAATAGCCAAAGTTTAATTAACCTCCTGCTGACGGGACATGCTGTTTCTAATGTATGGGATGGTGATAGAGAATGCTCAGGAATGCGTAAGTATATTCATTTGTGCTTGTTTTATTATTAAATATTTCAGGAGAACACAGTTGATTGGTATTCATCTATGCAGTGACTGTACATGACTTAGAAGCTAAGGCAAGTGTTTTCTGATGGAAGAATCCTCTACAGTTGCCAAGACACCATAGCATCAAGGATATAAGTTTTGGAGCTAGGCAATATTGGGGTTCATTTCCAACCAAGTATGGCTTTAGTCAGGCTATTAACTACTCAAGCCTTTTGTATTCTCTAGTATGATATGGAGATTGTAGGACTAACTCCTTGAGAAAAAAAAAAAACAACTATACATATAGCACGAATTCATCTGGACACAGTACTGAAGTTGTTGCTTAAAATTGAGGAAAATTACAAATTATTGTGATTTGTAATATTTGCCTAAGAGCCTAATGGGTTTTCCTATTACTTTTAATAAGCATACTTTTCTTTAAAATGCTGGGCAAATTTTATTTTATTACTGGTCAGTCTAAATTTCTTAATTTACTCATTCAACTTATATTGAATAACTACTGTGTGCCTCTTATTGAAGTGTTTAGAGTAGGACATGAAACCAGATAGTTCCTTTAATTCACAGGCAAATTTATTATATAGTTTTTTCTAATTTATAATAACATAAAACTCATCAAACAGCAAAGCAAATACTATGATTGAGAAAATAAGTTACTACTTTTTGCTCCCATTTAAATGATTCTTAATCTTAGATTTAAGTTTTTCTCAATTTTTAGAAATATGTATAGCTAACAGGAACATGAAAGGATATAGTGTTTAGTAAAGTTAAGTATAAGTTAAGTAAAATTTGTGGAACTTCAGAATTAAAAAGCACTGTAATGAAATCCAGTTGTTTTCCTATTTCAGAAACTTAAGAACTTAAAAACAAACTTTATTTCTCTTTTAGTTAGCTTTTTCGTTGCTGTGACCAAAAGACCTGACAAAAACAATTTTAAGGAGAAAAAGGCTTTTGGGTGGATCACAGTTGCAGAGCTCTCAATCTATAAAAGACTGATTCCATTGCTCTGGGCCTGAGGTGAGGCAGAATATCGTAACAGAAGAGTGTGGTGGAGGAAAATAGACCAGAACATCCTACCAGGAAACTGAGAGAGAGAGAGAGAGCTCTCTTCTCATCAGGGACAAATAATACCCTAAAGGCACACCCTAATGATCCACTTCCTCCAGCCACACCCCATCTGCCTGGAGTTACCATCTGGTTAATCCCTATTAGGAAATTAATGCACTGATTAGTTAGGGCTCATATAACCTAATCATTTTATCTTTTAAACCCTCTTTCATTATCTCACACATGAGCTTTTGGGGGCATCTAATGTGTAAATTATAACAACTACTGACAGGTAGTACATGCAAAATTATTCACTTAGAGGTAAGGTTAGAATAAGAGCCTAGTTTTGCTAATTTATGGCAAGTGTCACAGCTTAAGGAGTGAAATTCATGGGGGGAAATACAAAGTTATTTTGTTGCTCATCCTATTCTTAGAGCTTTATTCTGATACATAGCTGAAAGCATTTCATCCTACCCATTAAAGGTATCTCATTTATTTTGATTCACTGTACACAAATGAACCTTCGGGTACAACTTTTGTTTCTCTGGTTGTACACAAAGTAGAGTCACACCATTTGCGTAATCATACATGTACAAAGGGTAATGATGTTTGTCTCATTCTATTTTTTTTCCTTCCCCTAGCCCCTCCCCACCCCTGATTTTCCTTTATACAATCCATCCTTCCTCTATTCTTAGTATAGTTTAAAAATCAAAACTCAGCAATGACTTTGAAATATTTTGGAAAAGAAAATAGGCAGGGTATATATTTTGCATTTTCCCTTAATCATTAGGAATATTGACTTGAAGTTCAGTTACCTAAACTAAAATCAAAATCAATAAATTCATTTGGCATTTATTGGATTTGTTTTCTGATATAACATGGTTAGAGATATGTACTACTGGAAAAATAAAAGTTCCTACTTTTAAAATGCTTAGGCAAGTCACAGTACTTCTCTTGGCTTTAGTTCTTTTTTCATATCATATGGAAGTAATATCTTCCTCAAAGGGTTGTTGTAAAAATTAAGATCAGATTTCTAAATGTCTACACTGGTTCATAGGAAGAAATGTTTTCCCTCAAACGCTTATATACCTTGTACTAGGAGGACTAGAACAAGTAAGCAAGTAACTATGAAATAAGGTCAAATGAAACATATTGAAATTAAGTATCACAGATATTCAGAAAGAGAAAACTTGTGCACTTAGCTTGTGGGTAAGCATTGGTATGTTCACTTCAGGAGTGAACAGATTAATGGCCATACAAAATGAGCCGAAAGGGGCCTGGGGATGTAGCTCAGTTGGTAGAGTACTTGCCTGTCAAGCACAAGGCCCTGGATTCAATCCCTGGCACCGCAAAAAAAAAAAAAAAAAAAAAAAAAAAAACCTCCAAAATGAGCAGAAGGGCATTTGGGAGAAAGTACAGGTTGTATTTAGGAACAAGGAAACAGAGCAGTTAGAATACAGTAATTTGGTTTTTATTTTTTTCTTTAGTTGTGTGGTTTTTAATTCTAATTATACATCATCATTTGGGGAGCTTAAAAATATGTGAATGCTGGGCATGGTGGTGCATGTCTGTAATCCCAGTGGCTAAGGAGACTGAGGCAGGAGGATTGCAAGGTCAAAACCAGCCTCAGCAACTTAGCAAGGCCCTAAGCAACTCAGTGAGACCCTGTCTCTAAATAAAATGTTAAAAAAAAAGTTGGGATGTGACTCAGTGATTAAGTGTCCATGGATTCCATCCCTGGTACCAAATATAAAAATAATAAAAATATCTGAATACTCAGACTCCAACTGGGAACAGTTAAATTAAAATCTCTAGGTACTAGGCCATGGGCATATAATTTAAAATTTCTCATGGATAATTTTTGATATGCAGCCAGGTTTGAGGATGTCACATCATATATGTGACAGATTAGTAAAAGGAAAGATAACATAGGGTGGGTAAGAACATAGAGGCTCTAGAATGCTATAAAGTTTAAACCTTAGTTGACAAGTATTAGAAGTTATTGAAGGCATTGAACAGAAAAATAACATAAAACTTATAAATCAAAACCTTTAATCTGAGACAAGAATCTCCTGATTATCTCAATAGATTCTAAAAAAAATTTGACCAAATATGCATCCATTCCTGTTCAAAACACTAGAAAAACTGGGGATAGTAGCAACATATTTCAACATTATAAAATCTGTGTATGTTAAACCCAAGGCCAGCATCATTCTAAATGGAAAAAAACTGAAAGCATTCCTTCTAAAATCTGAAACAAGATAGGAATACCCTCTTTCAACACTCAAATTCTATTTGCTAACAACATGATCCTATTTTTAGAAGACCCAAAAACTCCACCAGAAAACTCCTAGAACTTATAAACAAATTCAGTGAAATAGCAGGATATAAAATTAACAACTATCAATCAGTGGCATTCCTATATACCAATGATGAATCAGCTGAAAGAGAAATTAGGAAAACTATCTCATTCACAGTTGCCTCAAAAAAAAAAAAAAAAACCTGGAAATCAATCTAACAAGAGGTGAAAGACCTCTACAATGAAAATTATAGGACACAAAAGAAAGAAATCGAAAAAGACCTTAGAAGATGGAAAGATCTCCCATGTTCTTGGTTAGGCAGAATTAATATTAAAATGGCCTTACTAAAGATGCTCTATAGATGTAATGCAGTGCTATACAGATGTAACACAATTTCTATTGAAATTCCAATGATGTTCTTCATAGAAATAGAAAAAACGGTTATGAAATTCATTTGGAAAAATGAATTTCCAGAATAGCCAAAATAATCCTTCAGTGAGAAAAGTGAAGCAAGAGGCATCACAATACCAAGCAGATTATACTACAGAGCTAATAACAAAACCACTTGGTATTGGCACCAAATAGACATGAAGACCAATGGTACAGAATAGGAGACACAGAGACACACCCACATAAATAGTAATCTCATACTAGACAAAGGCACCATAAACATACATTGGAGAAAAGATAGCCTCTTCACAAATGGTGCTGAGAAAACTGGAAATTCATATGTAACAGCAGAGTGAGATTTAACTGCTGTCACCCTGCCCAAAACTCAAAGGGGATCAAAGACCTAGGTGTTAGACCAGAAACTGCATCTACTAGAAGAAAATGTAGGCCCAACACTCCATCATGTTGGCTTAGGAACGAAATTCCTCAGCAAGACTCCTAAAGCACAAGAAGTAAAACGAAGTATCAATAAATGGGATGGTTTTTTCACAGAAAAGAAACAATCAAGAGTGTGAAAAGAGCCTACAGAATGGGAGAAAAATCTTTGCCACCTGCATCTCAACCATTAATCTCTAGGATATATAAAGAACTCAAAAAACTTAACACCAAAAAAACAAATAACCCAATCAATAAATGGGCAAAGGAACTGAACAGACACTTCACAGAAGAAATAAGATCAGTCAACAAATACATGAAAAAATGTTCAACATCTCTAGTAATTAGGGAAATGCAAATTAAAACTACACTGAGATTTCATCTCCAGTCAGAAAGGCAGTTATCAAGAATATAAGTAACAAAAAATGTTGGCGAGGATATGGGAAAAAAGGTACACTCACGCATTGCCGGTGGGATTGCAAGTTGATGCAACCACTCTGGAAAGCAGTATGGAATTTACTCAGAAAACTTGGAATGGAACTACCATTTGACCCAGTTATTCCACTCCTCAGTATACCCAAAGGACTTAAAAAATCAGCTTAATATAGTGTCACAGCCACATAAATGTTTACAGCAGCTCAGTTCACAATAACTAAGCTATGAAATCAACCTAACTGCCCTTCAACAGACAAATGGATAAAGAAATTGTGCTATGTATATGTACAATGGTATATTATGCAGCCATAAAGAAGAATGACTTTATGACATTTTCCAGTAAATGGATGGATCTGGAAACTATTATGCTAAGCAAAATAAGCACTTCCACAAAACCAGAGGTCAAATGTTCTTTCTGATATGTAGATGCTAACAATACAACAAGGGGGCAAGGGGATGAATAGAAGTTCATTGGATTAGACAAAGAAGAATGAAGGGACGGGAGGGGGACCAGAATAGGAAAGAGAGTGGAATGAATCTGACACAACTTTCTTATGTACATAAATGAGTACACCACAGTGAATCTCCACATCGTGTACAACCACAACTGGGATCTTAATTAGAATAAGATGTACTCTATGTTTGTGTAAAAATGTCAAAATATACTCTACTGTCATGTATAACTAAAAATAACAAAAAAAATAATGTGTCAGTTTGTAGGATATACTGGAATGGAATCACAAATTCAAAGCTATATAGTACATAGCTTAGTCAGGTGAGAGGTAATGCAATGACAAAAGATACAGCAAAGAAGTAAAACAGAGCAACTAGTATTCGTGTACCTCATGCTAAGCAATATGTTTTGGGTATTGTCTTTTAAACCTTAGAATAGTTAAGAAAACTGAAGCCAAAATACTTTATTAATTAATCAATCAACAGAGGTCTAAACTACCTGGACTTTTGACCCTCGCCCCAAGGCCTGTTCCCCTGGTACCACTTTGCTTCTGGGATAGAGAGTACAGGACTGTAGAATCTTTGGGATTCAGCGCATTCTATGTATGAAGGAAAGGTACAAATAAGTAGTAGATTTTCAAATAAAACTTGAATAAATTAATACATGAAACATGGCAAGTTGCTTAAAAAACACTGTGTATGTTTTGATGGAGGAAAAACAATCTTTGCATTCAGGTGTTTCATTTGAAGTGTGATTCAACTCTTGATGTTGATAAGAATGCTCATTATACAGTGGTGACAGATATTTAACATTCCAGCCACTGTTAAGTATTTGAATATCTTTTTTCCTTTAGTTCACTTCATTCATGTAATTACCCTATGATCATTCTCATTTTACAGATCAGAAAACTAAGGGACTGAGTGGCAGAGTATCTTTTTAATTTTACATAGCTTAATAAATAGCATAACTGAGACTTGAAGCATAGTAGTCTGATTCTATACATCAGCACACTTAATCAAGTGTGATATAGTCCCGGTTATACTATGTATATTTTAGGCTTGAGTGCTCTCATACATATGTGGGATGGCATGGGAGAAGTTTTATCTTATTTAAATTTCATGATATCCTTGAGAGGCAGATGTTTGTCCCACTGATGATGAAGCAACTGAGATTGAGTATTTAAACTAAAGGTTCTTTGGATAAAGTTAATAAATGAGTCTTGCACATATATATTTCAGTCAAGGAGAATGAAGGCCAAGAAGAGGCTGTGAAGTTACCAGCAAGGTTTTTCTTTAGAAGGATAATTGAGATAGAAACCCTAATAGGAAGAAAATATTTTAGCAATATAGGGAAGAAAATTTGTTGAAAGGATGAAAGAGAAGTCCTTTGCCTGATCATTAGAAGGGCAAGAGATGATATGCATAATTTTTAAGAGTTAGAAGTCTCCTAAATTTGTTGGGATTCATTATAGATTGGCTTTTTCTTTTATTTCTTTGTATCAGTTTTATATTTCTACCATCCCAAGATTAAACTGATATTCTCTAGCTATTCAAATGCTTTTTCTGGGCCTTGTTTCTTTTGTTTTCTTTCTTTCTTTCTTTCTTTCTTTCTTTCTTTCTTTCTTTCTTTCCCTCTTTAATTCATGTTGATTATTTTTGAGTAGTATGAGGTAGGGGTCTATTTTTATACTTTTTTTTAAACTTGTTTTGCTTGTTGGTGATCAAACCCAGAGCCTTGCATGTGCTAGGCAAGCATTCTACCCATGAACTACACCCTCAACCCTACCTTTTTACTTTTTTCTCAAAGAATTACCCAAAGTCCTAATTTCAGTCAATTCCCCTCAGATAAGAATCAGCTCCATAATCAAAAAACCAGCTTCCCATATTTGTGAGTCATACTTCTGTTTCATCTATTCTACCTATGTATTTGTGAGGTCATATGCAAAACTATAATGTTACTTGGTATTATAGTATATTTTGATATTTTTGGCACATATTTCCTGATATTGTACTTTTTCAAAATTATTAGTTCTGGGGGTTATAGTTCCATAAAGGACATGCTTAGACACCAATAACCCTGGGTACAACCCAGCACATGCACATAAACAAATTACAGTCATTTATATGCTTTTTTTTTTCAAATGAACTTCCCCCCATATTTTCTGGTTTTTATTCTGAGAAATTTATGAGGACTTAGATTGAGATCACATTGAATTTGTAGTTGATTTTAAAGAAATGATACCCTTACAATATCAAATCTTCCTATCTTGTTTCATATGTCCTTCAGTAAAAATTTAGTGTTTATCACATAGATCATGTAGTTCCTAATTCCCTGTGCCTCATTCTATCCCAGATGTTAAAGCTATCTTTTGCTTCTGCAATAGATAGAAATAGACTGCAATAAAACTAATTACTGGGCTGGAGTTGTGACTCACTGATAGAGCACTCGCCTAGTATGCATGAGGCCCTAGGTTGGATCCATGGCACCACGTAAAAATAAAATAAAGGTATTGTGTCTACCTAAAAAAAATAAAAACAAAAAACTAATTACCTTCTTTGCATTCTTGCCCACTCCCTCAGACTTTCACAGTAGCTAGTCTGGTATTTTTCAATCATGTTTCTCACATAAAACCTTTTACTGGCTGCTTCCCCTTGCACTTAAAATGAAACCCAAATTTCTTACTAGGACTGAGATCTTTTCATGGTCTGTTTCCTGTCTACCTGCTATCTGTCTTCATTTTGTACCACCTGCTTGTCTTTTGAGCTGAAATTTTCTTTGTTTTCCTATAGATGAATATTCCCATGAACCCTTTTCTACCTTAAAGGAATCCCTCTGTATTTTACACTCTTTCTTGTTTGTACTGTACATTTATTATTTTTGTATTTTTATTTTGTTTTTTTCTTAATATTTTATTTTGTCATTAGATTAGTATAGAAGCGTCAACTACTGTAAATCAGAAATCTAGAGTTTTTTGTTTGTAAATTAAAATCAATACTGTTGTCTATCAAGGCATAGTTATTTGAAGTTAATGAATTCATGATACATAGCAAATAGCAGAATATAAACTCTAAGGAATAAAATCATTTTTAAATTCTATTATTAGGTCATGAATTGCAATTAAATAGGTACTCTACAAATTTGAAAAGTATTTGGTGTATACAAATTAATATGAGGGACTGGGGATGTAGCTCAGTTGGTAGAGTGCTTGCCTTGTGTGCACTAGACCCTGGGTTCAATCCCCAGCACCAAAAAAAAAAAAAAAAAAAAAAAAAAATTAATAGGAGAAAAAATCAGAAATGCTCTTTTTCTCAAATCTTATTTGCAAAAATAAGTTTAAATTGGAACCAGATTGCCAGATAAAATATGCATTTCACATTTAAAAATCATCTTTAGTGTAAGTAATGCTACTTTCATATCTTTGTTCATGCTTGTGCCTAAAGATCCACATTACATCTCTCCTATCTGTGCCTGTTCTATCCTTTAGTAATCACGTCATATGCCAGCTCTTCCAAGAAGAGCTTCTTATTCCCATGGCTGAAAGATCCTATCTCTAAGCATTTTGCTTTTCTGACACTTACCACATCCTACCTAGTCTCTTACTGCTTATTATCAAATTGCCCTTTAGAAGGTCTGATCATCTGTCTTCTCTGGGATACCTGTGCACTAGACTTGGCAATGTTCTTTTCACTACTTGGCACTCAGGGTGTGTTAAATAAATGTGGGACAGTTAACTGGTTTCCAAGAGTACATAATGTGAAAGTTCCAAGAGAGATTCCTGTAGACACACTTTCAGCATAATTGATAATAGAAGGTAGGACAATAAAATAGCAAAATCAAGTACTTGGAATGTAAAACTCCAAGTTTAGAAATATAGTTAATCTATTTGACTTAATCAGATATATGGAGATGAGGACTGATCATGATTAATCTTTCAGACGTAATTTAATGCTAGGCTAGAAAACCAGGTTAGACAGAAAATTCTAAAATACACTAATAATTTTAAAAAGGTGAATTCCTAGAAACAGAGAGTAGAATGGTGGTTACCAGGACATGAGTAAGTCAGTGAGATAATGCTCAAAGATTATAAAATTTCAGTTAGATGGGTGGAAAAAGGTTAAAGGTCTGTGGTATAATATGGGGATTGACAAGCACTTTAAAATCAGAGTAGATTTTAAGTGTTCTCACCACAAAAAATAAATATGTGAGTTAATACTTTTGGTAATTAGTTGGATTTAGCTGTCTTACACTGCATATATATTTGGAGACATATTCACTATCAATATATACTACTTTGTTTTATCAATTGAAAATAAAAGTATATTATAGTTAGTCTAAAAAGAATCTTGTTTCTTTGATGCTGTTTATTTATACTCTTAACATGTAGTACTCCTAAAAATTAATTCAGAAATTAAATGAGTCCTCATGATTTTTTTTAACTCTCATAAGCTAATAACCTAATATTGGAAAAGAAAAAAATATATAGCATAATCATTAGAATTTTCTGCAAGAATGAATAATCTTCTTTGAGACTTGAGAATATTATACAAATAAATTCTACAAGTTGTAATTTGTGAGAATGTTATATTCTCAGTATATTATAACTTGATAGTAAACACCTTAGTGATGCTTTTTAACTGTCACAAGAAGATTTTAAATATATATTCTGTTTAAGGAAATAGGCTTAATATATTTTTTTAAACATTACCCTCTAAATCAGATGCCCAAGCATGGCATTACTGATCTATTTTTGAAAAATTCATTACCCAAGATTTATGAAAATCTAATTTGCTATATTTAATAAAATATTATATGCTATTCTAGATATTGGTTGAAATTCAAAAAGAAATGGATGATGTAGTAACAAATCATAACACTAGGTGGTAGTAATTGATTTTAGAAATTAATTACACAATGTTTCTCAACCTGTATTATTTGAACATGTAAAAACATTTAGTTGTGCTTACAATTTCAGAGGAAAAAGGAGAGACGTTTGCAAAGCCACCAAGTACGCATCCACCTCTCTGGGCTATTCCCTAACACTCCATTTTATTTCCTTTAACAGCTCTTTCCTGAAGATTCTCAAAATTTTTGGTCCTATGTCCTTTATATTCTTAAACATCATTGAGGACCCCAAGGAGATATTACTAAGCAAACAATGCTAATTTTAATGTTAGACATTATAACTGAGAAATTTAAAAATATGCATTAATTCATTTTAAAATAATATGTCCATTACTTGTAATACTTTTAATTAAAAAAAATTTAAAACAAATTAATGACAGTGGAATCGTTTTAAATTTTTGTAGGTTTATTTTTTATTTGTTATTTTTAGATATATATGATAGTAAAGTATATTTTGACTTATTATATACACATGGAGTATATCCTATTCTGAATTAGGATCCCATTCTTGTGGTTGTACATGGTGTGGATTTCCACTGGTGGTGTATTCATATATAAACATAGGAAAGTTAGGCCAATTCATTTTACTATCTTTTCTATTCACATCTCCCCTCCCTTTCCTTCATTGCCTTTTGTCTAATCCAGTGAACTTCTATTCTTCCCCTTGCCCCCTTGTTGTGTGTTCGCATTTACATATCAGAGAGAACATTTTACCTTTGGTTTTGTGGGAATGCTTATTTCACTTAGCAAAGTAGTCTTCAGATCCATCCATTTACTGAAAAAATTCATAAAGTCATTCTTTTTTATGGTTGAGTAATATTCCATTGTGATCTATACCACACTTCTTTTTTTTTTTTTTTTTTAAGAAAATGGAGAGCTTAATTTAGCTCATGGTTTCAGAGGTCTAGTCTATGGTCAGCTGAGTCCTTTGCTCTCAACCCAAGGTGAGGCAGAACATCGTGGCAGAAGGGCATGGAGAAGCTCTGCTCCTCTCATGGTTGCTGGGAAGCAGGGCGGGGCGGGGGGACGACATAGATAATGTACCCTCCTGCCACGCACACCCCCAGTGACACACTTTGTCCAGTTATGCCCACCTGCCTACAGTTACTACCCAGTTAGTCCATTCAAACTAGGATGGACTGATTAGGTTATGGCTCTCACAATCCAATCATTTCACCTCTGAATATTTTGCATAAACACTGGAGGACATCTCATGTCCAAACCATAGCACTTTTGAATAAAGGACCTCTCCCTTTACTCTCCTGCTAGGCTCCAGCTATCGTATGGTACTTGGAAGTTTGGAAGCCTGGACTTCTCATCCCAATTCTGCCTGTGCACTTCAAATTCTTAGAGTAACAAAGCTTAGCTTCCTCCTATCACCGGTGCCTTTCTTGGGTCCCTTACACCATTAATCTAGTCCTGAGAGTTTGGTGGGACTTTTTCTTTTCATCTGTTGTAGGGTACTTAGTTTGGTTCCATAGCTTAGCTGTTTTGAATTGAGCTGCTATCAACATTGATGTGGCTGCTGTGTCACTAAATATAGTGTGCTGATTTTAAGTCCTTTGTGTATATGCTGAGGAGTGGGGTAACTAGATCAAATGGTGATTCCGTTCCAAATTTTCTGAGGAATCTTCATACTGTTTTCCATAATGGTTGCACAAATTTGCACTCCCACAGCAATGTATGTGGTACACTACCTTTTTTCCCACATCCTTGCCAATGTTTATTGTTACTTTATATTCTTGATAATTGCCATTCTGACTGGAGTGAGATAGAATCTCAGTGTAGTTTGCTGGATTTTCATGTGTTTATGAATTCAATCTATTGTGATATGAAAAATCATTTAGTTCTGTAAAACTCCAATCTATATTCATGAGAGATTAAGAGTAAAATAAGCAGTTAACACTATATCATGAAAATCATTTTGATTTCTTCCTGGAAAGGGTCTTTGGATCCCAAAGAGTCCTAAACCACAGTAAAAGAGCCATTGCTCTAACTCATCTGTGCCTGAAGAAGCTAGTGACAAAATACAAACTGTATTTATGCATGCCCTCTATTAAGTTTAAATTTTACAAATTCAAAGTTAAACTACCAGTTCTTGACTATCTAGGTGTTGTACTTAATAAAATATTTATGACTGAGTTAATATTCACAATATATTAATTGATAAAATATAATATCCTAATAGAAAATGGACATGACCAGATGGTGAAAACAATACATACACAATTATATATATATTTATTTATATATATTTATATGTATATATATTTTACAATTAACATAAAGTTTGTAACCAGGAAAAAAAATTCTGTAGACATATGTCTGGAACCAAATATATTTATTATAGTTCTGCTTAATGTTAGGTAAATGCTACAGTCTGTGAAAGGATTTTATCAACACTGTTACATTAACTCTGTGAAATAATCTATTACCGCTTCAGTCTGTTCATATCTTCTTTCTTATGCACATTATGACTTTAAATCTCACCTCTGTGCTAATGGGTCCCAAATCTCTATATCTAACCCTGATTTGCTTGTCCTATATCTTCCAGTTGTTTGTCCCAATTTAGAAGTTCTAAAGACACCTCAGTTCCAGCTTGTCTAAATGCAAAGTCATGTTCTCTATTCATACAACACCAGAATATATTCATAATTCTTCCTTTTAGTTAATCACTGTCCATCAGGTTCCCCAGGCTACATGCATTTAAGGAAGCTTTGACAAATGTTTTAACTTCTTAAATACATTCATTTTTAATACCTCTTGCCATTTCCTCTGCTTTGAATTTTCTTCTTACGCGTTTTTGGCCTGAAAAACTCCTGCATATGCTTCAGAATACCACTCCTGTAAGCTTTCCCTGACACTGCAAGCAGGTGCTCTTATACTGCAGTGTGTGTGTGTGTGTGTGCGTGCGTGCGTGCGCGTGCGTGCGTGTGTGTGTGTGTGCACCCCAATGCATGCATACATGCACACGTGTATACACAGAGCACAAACATTTTTTCACTTGTTTCTTGGTAAATTCTTAGCATTTATAAGGCAGAGACTCTTTCCCTTCAGTATTTCTCCTGTCTTAAACATACCACCTGTGTCCCTTTATAGGAGACAGGGATAGCATAAAATGTCCATGTTTTAATTGTGCTACCCAATGATAAATTTTACTAAACAAGCATGTTCGTTTGTTTTTCAAAACCAAAGTTAATTCAAGTTAACCTTTTTTCGTGTGGATATTAGTCTCTATTTTTACCAGTAATTCTTTGGATTTTCAGGGAAGAAATAAGTTAACATTGAATATTAAGTTTTATAAATACATTTAATGTACATCACCCTTATCCATCACAAAGATGATCTAGTGGTATTTTATAATTAGTGGTAATACAATGATTTGATGTTACCTGTTAATAAATATGTGCTAAGTTTTAAAGTATAATTCTGGTTAAAAGTAAGCATTTTGGTATAGTATAAATATATACGAATATGTAAACACATACATATAAGTACTTCTCAGGTTTATATATACATACAATGCTAAGTTTTTGTGTCTTTATTTTACAGAACTTCTTGGTATACATGAGCAAGCAGCTGTAGGATTCTTAACATTAATGGAAGCTTTAAGATATTGTAAGGTAAATTGATTTTTAAGATATTTTGAAAGTTTTTATTCACATGTCCTCTGTTGCAGATTGTGATGGCACATTTTAACTTACTACTATACCATTCTCTTCATTTCCCTTCTGATCTCCCAGCCTAAACTGACAAGGTTAAGGATGGCTAAATTGATTGATCCTGAGATTCCTGTGAGAGGAATAGGGACAGAACTCAGAATACTCAGAATAAAATAACACATAAAACATACAATATGAAAAAATAATATATTAAATGGAGATAGAGGAATATAAATTTTTTGTGTAGCATGAAGAAATACAAAGCACTATCTCTTTCATTAACAATAGGTACGATTCACCAAAACAACTGATATTTCATCAAGCAAAGAAAACAAATTTGCTAAATGCCTGAAATTTTAATTTCACTCTTTTCCATCTGAAAAATGGTTTCAATCTAAACAAAATTCCAAGCATTTCATAACATTACACTCTTTATTATATGTGCAAGGTAATATTGGACACTGCCATGAAACTCTCATTTATTGCCTGGCTGTACAATCTGCAATGACCGTTGAGTATTTCAAATAGTTTTAAATGGGATTTAAATCACTAATGATTTGCACTATTAAGATATAATCTTGGAGAAAGAAAATAGATCTAACTTTTTTCGTCCGTTTTAGAATGGGGGTTCTATAGCAGTAGTTGTGGTGGTTGGTGATTAATGTTAGTAATAATAACAATGCCTTTGCCTCCCCCCCTCCTTCCCACTTCCATTCTACCTCCCTGCCTATATTTTCTTATGTTTCTTTGTTATTTGATACCATTCTTCCTAAATGACAACATTTGGGGGCAGTGGAGGTGTGATTATCAAATAGAACTCCTGTCTCCCTAATTTGTTAGTAGTGATCATATATCTAAACAGTAGCAACTCCTTTATTTTCAGTCACTTTAATTGTACAAGCTATTGCTGCTGAGAAAGCGTGGCAAGCAGAGTCAAACTGTGTCCCCTTCCCCTCACTGCACACAGTCATGTATCCCAAAAGAAATTGTGTGTGTTTTAGAGGAGGTTAAATTGTAGAGATTTTATGTTTTAAAATACCTTTCATGTGGCCATTAAGATTCTGATTATATGGACCCTGACTCTTTGACTGGTCTCTTGCCATTTTCTCAAACATGTCAACATTTCAGAAATATCCTGGATATTTCATATAGAGGGAACCATGTAGTATATAACCTTTTGTGCCTGCATTAATGTTTTCGATGTTAATCTATGTTTTAATGTGTATTAGTACTTCATTCCTTTTTATGATCAAATAAGTTCAGTAAAATATGCCAATATTGTACATCCTTTCATCAATTGATATTTAGGTGTTTTTCATTTCTAGTTATTACAAATAATGCCACTATGAATGTTTATGTACTCCTTTATTGTAGCATATGTTTTTATTGCTCTTTGGTATATACTCAAGAGTAAATTGAGTGGTCACATGGTGATTTTGTTAAAACTTTTGAGAAATTGTCAAACTGTTTTTCAACGTGATTACAGTATTTATGTACTCTATTTTTTTTATAAAGCACTTCATGAATTCAGCATTCATTTATCTTTTGATTCTACTACATAGAATCTTTTTAAATTTTATTTTAAATTCATGCACATGCTTATTTACTGTAGCAGGCAACATGAGGATGGAAGTCTACCCAAGTAGGAATCAGAAAACATGATTTCTAATTCTAGCTCTCTAGTGGTTGCTTAAATTCAGATCAGACACTGATCCTATTCATTTCTCAGGTTCCTTATACATGTATTGAAGGACTTGTACTGCTCATTGCTAAAATCCCACTAAACTCTAAAACTGATAAGGGCTTTTCAGTTTTCTTTGTTCTTTTTCTTTTGTTTTTCTCTGTTGTCTCAAAACCATTCTTCTTTACTGATTTAACATCACTGTGTTAGTACATCTCACTCATCTCTCCTATTGTGGGGCAAGATAGAATTCTTCTATCCATGAATATAAGAGTTCCTATTTTCCACTTCCCTCCTAGTGATAAGAATAAATTTCACAGGGTCTTGGTGGGTTGAAGCAGGGACTACTGACTGATTAGGAAACAATAATTGACTCTGACTGCTGCAAATAGCCCCTTGGAATTTCTTAATTACAGGCAGTCTCTATGAGAAAAGAAACTTCAGCAAATGTGATCGGTAAGATTAGTTGTTGTTAAGGTGTCTGACCTCATATGTACATGGCATTGATAGGTGTACACATTATGGATTTTATTAATCTATTCGTTGAGTATTAAACATTTTCTCAGTCACACACACAAATTTATACTTTTGAGTTTTTGCTACTCTAATGTCTATAAATATATATAACCTTGAAGGTAAGCTATAAATATGGCTTTTTATACATTTAAAGAGACTATTCATATTGTAAATGACAAGTATTCTCTTATATTACATGTTTTAGATTGTACAGTTTTCTTGATAAATTATTATATTACTTTGTTTCTTGAGGAAAAGGATGGTCCTATGTCATTTCCACTTTGCTTATTCCAAATCTCATTTGTTAATTTATAATTATTTCCTTTACAAAATAATTATCAAGTTTATGACTTTGGATTTGAGATGCCAAGTTAAAATTTTAGAAGTGATCATTCTATCTAGGACCTTTACTAAAAACTGAGAATGACTCTTGGGGTTAAACTAGTTATTTATAGCTGCATTCAGTTTATATGGCTATTGTTCTAATGTAAAGGTGTAGTGTAAGTTTAAAAACATTTTACTTATACAAGAACATTTGATCTCCATAGGTAAGGCACTCTATTGCAATATGTAATTACATTTAAGTGTAAATTAGACAATATGCTTTGAGTATTTGTGTATTAATAGGCATTGTAAATTTTTCATTTATTTGTTTTATTTTGCTATATTTCTTCCAGGTTGGTTCTTACTTGAAATCTCCAAAATTTCCTATTTGGATTGTTGGCAGTGAAACTCACCTCACCGTGTTTTTTGCCAAGGTATGCTTCTAGTAGGATTTTTTCTGTAAGTATGAAATCAGACAAACAGGTACTTTAAGTCCATGAATTGTATTTTTGTGCAAATGTCAGTCTATTCCCACTAATAAATTGATTGTCCCAAAAATCTAGGAAGTTAATATGACTGAATATATTATTATATTGCTCTGATATTAGAATCATTTCAATAAAATACTTATGTAAAACTATTATAAAATCTTAATTGTTAACTACATATAATACTTTTTCACAATTAAGTGTTAAAGAGCTTTGACCTTAACCTTCATTTAAATTCCAGCTTGCCACTTACTGACATTTCTTAGCCTCTTTCCCTACATCTTTAAAATAGGGATTAATTAAAGTACCTAGCTCTTAATTTTCAGGCTCAAATATAAAACACTTAGCAGGACCTAGTACAAGTTAAATGCTCAATAAATCTTAGCTGTTTTTATTATTGTCATTTTCATTCAACAAATTTAAAAATCTCTGGTTTCATGAGATGGAATTGTTAGTTGTTGAACTGAAGGGGAAAATTAGTCTTTTGAAGGTTTTTAGTTGTAATACATTTTTCAGATACCTCCATGATATTTTTAGCAAATGTTTATCAATGTAAGTTTACTTATTTCTATAGGAAATATGAATTGTGTAAATTGTGCCAAAATCTGAATTGATAGTGTTAAATTCTGTACATGTAATTCATTATTCTCTTTTATTGTACTAGCAAAATTCCAGTTAGCAGATTTAGAACAAGAAACATATTAAGTTTTCTTAAACTGGGAAAGCTATCATGTGCAACTCTAAAAGTACAGACCTTTTTTACCTGTTACTTTTAGTCAGAAAATTTTTGGTTTTTACTTCCCTCCCAATATAGGGAAGAAGTTAAAAGCAGAATGTAAACTAAAGAAACAGAACATTTTCTAATTAGAGAGGATTACATTGCTATATATTTCCAGAAAAGAAAATTTCAATTTACATATATAATGTATTTTCAAGCAAATTATATTTATCTGTAACCCTATTCTTCAACATTAGGAAATGTAATAAATTATACCAAGCTGTATGTTATAAATGTCAAAGAAAATAAGATGAAATTATTTTCAATCTTACAGTTGATATTTAAGAAATGATTTTGTCAGAAATAATTTAGTGAAAAGTTAACACACAGATACATCACTTGGGCTATGTAAATTTGCAGAATCTTGTATTTAAACACCTGAGTTGGAAATGCTAATAGAACAATAAGGACAAATTATAGGCTGAGGCAGGAGGATCACGAGTTCAAAGCCAGCCTCAGCAAAATCAAGGTGCTAAGCAACTCAGTGAGACACTATCTCTAAATAAAATACAAAATAGGGCTGGGGATGTGGCTTAGTGCTTGAGTGCCCCTGAGTTCAATCCTGGTACCAAAAATAAAAAAAAAAAAAAAAGAACGAATTGTATCTTCATGATGAAACATACACTTTTTACCTACCTCTCCTGGTATTTGTTGTTGCTTGGTTCATTGTGCCATTGTGTTTATCACATAGCACAGAGTTCCCAATTCCCACTCTTTTTTTGAATGTCCCATGAACCTTATCCAGGGCAGGTCTCTCATTCATCTTATTTCTTGTCCATAGATCCTGGGCACATACAATGAAATGTTTTATGAGGGAGATGGAATTCATAAGAGAAACATAGGTCTAGGTCTGGCAAAACATGAACTCAGTGTCTGACTGTCATAAAGTCACACACACAGGATATTTTAAATCAATCTTCATTTATTTGCATCCCTGAAGCTACATAGTCATGATAGGAAAGTGCGCATATACAGAAGGTGATTATAGAAATTTTTAAAGTTTAGAGTCTTTGTTATAGATCTTCAGATTTTTTTATATTAAGTTCCTTATCTATCATATAGATCTCTTGAATTTTATACTAATTTTGTTTCAAGATTTACCTTTGTAGTCTGAGCACCTAGCACATAGTTTGGCTTTTGGATAGAGGATTCATTAGTTTTATGTGTAAACGTTTTGCATGCATTTTCCACTCAAGTTCTAGTGGTATTACTGTCCCCTAACTATATCTTTTAATGACTCATTTTGAAGCTTCTTAAAAGCATAGATACTTCTTTTTCAATGCATTTTAGAAACATGAAATTTGGATTGCTCAAACATGTTATCTTTTTTTTTTTTTTTTTTTACTTATTGATTCATTGAATCTTTTTAAAAAGTTTTGTGTAAGGAATTTTTTTCCAGTCAGGCATGGTGGTGCACGCCTGTAATCCCAGCGGCTTGGGAGACTGAGGCAGGAGGATCATGGGTTCAAAGCCAGCCTCAGCACCGGCAGGGGGCCAAGCAACTCAGTGAGGCTGAGATGTGGCTCAGTGTCCGAGTGCCCCTGAGTTCAATCCCCAGTTCCCCGTGCCACCCCCCCCCAAAAAAAGAAATTTTTTCCTTTTGAAATAAAAGACAAAGCTAAAAATTCATTAAATGGTAATTGAGACTGATAATATATATTTATTGGATTCAACTTTAGATACTTTTAACTCTAATATTTGTATATTCTTAACCACATAGAAAACACTGGAAGGTTTGCTGTACGTGGAATTAATAACCATTCATTATTTAGTCATCCATTAATATTTCTGTATTTGAGCTATCACTTTTGGCCTTGGGTTTGTTTTTGTTTTTATTTTGAGTTTTGATTTGTTTTTGGTGAATTTATTCATTCTATGTTCCATGGCTTTAAACAACGTTTCCCTACCCCCAGCAGTTTATTGTAGTAATGGATGTCTTTTTCTGTAAAACTCTATTTATGTGTTTGTCTGGTTTAAATATTTTATGTGCTGACTTCTTTGTAATAGTTACACTTAAGTAAAAAAAATTCTATATGATTATTAAGGCAACCTATACTTAAGCATTGTGAAATGTCAATGAAAAGCAGTGGAATTCTTCATGTGCTTAATGTGATAACAGTTCCATCTGTCTTTATGTATTCAGATACTCATTTATCAAGTTTAACTTGGCATGTAAGTTTGTGCCTGGCATTATGCCAGGTATTGTGACTATAGTTGTGAGCAGAAATAGATGTGGCTCTTGTTCTTATGAAGGTATGCATTCTAATTGAAGAGGCATTATTCAAATTTTCACACTTACAAAATTACAAGTGTGAGTACTGACAAAGCACAGGTGTATAAGGCTGTAAGAATCTATCCTAGTTTTGCAAGATTGGGATGTTTTCTTGAAGAATTGATGTCTGAAATGAGCCCTAAGTCATCAGAAAGATTAAACCAAGGGAAGTGGAAAGTCATTCTCCATGTAGGAAATAACTGGAGCAACAAATGCCTGCAGAAGGGAGGATCGTGGTGAGAACAAAACTGGAATGAGCAGGAGCACTAAGAATTAGTGGAATGAGGCGAGGCTAGAAAAGTAGGCACTCCATGTTACTCAACATCCTAAGAGGAATGGCAATCACTAGACTTGGTTAAAAATTGAGGGTGGGGGTAGTTTTGGGTTAAGTAGGAAGGAAGGGAATGGGATTACATTTACTTTTTGGAAAGTTCACTCTGGCTAATTGTGGAACAGAAACATTTTGAAGAGGATATACCCTCTTCATATAAGATAGGGGACAGCAAACAAGACTTCAAGTTAGCCAAGAGTACAATTTAACCAGGGTAGTTATGTGGAGAGAAATAAGTACATGAATTTGAGAAATTTATTCCCAAAGTAAAAAGTCAACACTCGGTGATACATTGAATTTGATCAATGAGGTGTAATTTTTAGATTATAATTATTTTCAATGTTCTATATTCTTGTCACTATATTTTTGTAGAATAAAAGCTTTAAGTATTAGACCCTGGTAAGTAGAAATGGCAGATGATTAAATTTAGACAAATAATAAGTAACATTAACTACATGTTAGAAGATAAAGTTCAAATTGACATTTCATCAAAGAAATATCGGTTTTGATTTCTATTCATTTGGTAATTTTTAAGTGTTTCCTTCAAGTCAGTGACTTTCAAATATATATGAATTGGATTTTGAAGATCTATTTATGTTGTGCCAAAGAATATTACTTCTAAAATTTTCAAATATTCTATGTAGTCTCATGGCTAGCACTAAAATATTTCCATTGTCAAATGGTTGATGGTTTTGGCTCATTTTTCTAAGTTGTGCAAACAAATTTGCAAATTTTCCAATTATATTGATATGTACAGGCAGAAAAAAGGTCTCAGCCTCTTGCATTTGAAAAAAGTAAGGGTATATTGACCAACTTTAAAAATTCTAACAGAATGTGTGACAGACATCATTGCCCTGTGTACATGTATGAATGCACAGATGGTGTGACTCTACTTTGTGTACAACCAGAGAAACAATAGCTGTACTCCATTTGTGTTCAATGAATCAAAATTAAATAAATTAAAAAAAAATTCTAGCATTTTTCTTTTCCAGAAAAATAATCTCTCACATTCCAATTTCAATTTTGTTACAAATTATATTTATTTAAATCTATTTACTTTTTACCTCATTTCCTTCTCCACCCTTCTCATTTCCAACCTACTTTCCTTTAGAAATTTAATTTAAAACTTTCAGAATAATCCCAAAAGTGCTTTTTTTTCAGCTTTTTTCTCTCCAAGAAACAGTACTTCATACTTAGTATACCCTATATGGAAGGAATATAACTGAAGAACTAACTTTTTTTTATTTTACCTGATCAATTTAAACACCCATATAAATTAAACAGACCAGCTTTGTTGAATATTTATAAATAAATATTGTAAGCTGTATACTCTTATGTTTAAGATTTACTTTCATGGTTCGAACATGTGTAAGAATTGTTTCCCTTCGGTGAAATAATCCCTCATCTATTTTGATTTTCCCTTTTGAAATGAATGGTTTATTCTTACAACTTTTAGGACTTTTAATTACTTAAAAAGCACTAGTTAAATACATGAATTCAAGTTTGAGTGCTGAACTCTTTTTTTTTAATATTTTTAGTTGTAGATGGACACAAACCTTTATTTTACTTATATATTTTTGTGTGGTGCTGAGGATCAAACTGAGTACCTTATGATTGCGAGGCAAACACTCCACCACGGAGCCCCAGATCCAGCCCCAAGGCTGAACTCTTTGACAGTTACCACTTCCTATTTGAGATGTCCAGTGGCCCAGAACTTAACTTTCAATTTTATTAGAACGATCTTCCTGACCTATTGAGAATCATTAAACACATTAAGGATTGGAAAAGAGTTTCACAAGTCAGTTTTTTGAAAAGTTTATAAAAACTTCAGGTTGATCATTTATTACCTATTTCTATCTTTATGAAGACTTTTTCCTAACATTTGTAAACTGTCTTTCATATTTATAAATCATCTTTTCTACCTGTTATAAACAAAGGATCTTTTTGTTATCTAAACATCAGCCTCTGTGAAACAACAAAACTGATATTGTACTCCTTGACACAGTATCGTAGGGAGTCTCCTTATGAGTCATGCATTCAAGCCATCCTTTGTAAATGGAAGTTTTATAGTAAGTACTGAGAGGGAATATCACAGAATCTAACTGTAGGAACTTCATAGGGACTGCAGAGTCATCAAGCTGGAAAATTCTCACAGAACCTTCTAATAGGAGGATATAGGAAGGTGAAAGGCAGTAAGTAAATGGACCTCTTCAAAGAAGGAAACTTAATTCCTATTAAGTAGGATAAAATACTTCCCAGGGAGGTCATCTGAGCTATGGCAGAACAAAACCTTTAGATCTGTAACATCGAGAAGGAATGTGTGCTCTGGGCATGGGTCTTTAGAAACCCATGTCATGGTGCTTTTGCTGAGATTAGTTGAGAACTTGTAAACCTGCTGCAAGGGTAGAAAATGTATTTTGTGAAGGAGATGCTTAAAGAATTTAGAACCTGTGCTTAAACTCATTTTTGTTTGTGAATTGTTTTTCCTAAATTGCAAAAGACAAAACCAGTTCTTGTTATAACAAGGTTGTGTAATGTACATCTTCTGATTTTTTTTTTTCAGGAGTCAGGTCTTTTCTTTTTCTTTTTTTTTTTTTTTTGAACCAGGGATTGAACTCAGGGACACTCGGCCACTGAGCCACATCCCCAGCCCTATTTTGTATTTTATTTAGAGACAGGGTCTCACTGAGTTGCTTAGGGCCTCGCTAAGTTGCTGAGGCTGGCTTTGAACTCGTGATCCTCCTGCCTCAGCCTCCCAAGTCGCTTGGATTACAGGCGTGCGCCACCACGCCCGGCTAGGTCTTTTCTTGATACATAATTTATATACTTCAAAGGTTTGCTGGGGGCTGGGCTTATGGCTCACTGGTAGAGCACTCGCCTAGCATGTATGAGGCACTGGGTTTGATTCTTAGCACTATGTACAAAAAATAAATAAAATAAAGGTCCATCAGCAACTACAAAATACATATTTTAAAAAGTCTATTAAAATAAGGGTTTGTTGAATATTTGCCCTCTTTTTTCCATTATTTTCCATTTTGATTCTTTGAGTTTCTTGGAACTTGGGTTTTAAGAATAAATTATCTGGGCCATTTTCTTAACTTTTCCTTCAAAAACTCATTATGAAATTTGTGATGCATAATTATGAAATTTGAATTATGAAATTCAAGATGAGGTGCTTTTAATATTATGGTACTTTTAGTATTCCAAGGATGTGTGTAAAGGATAGAAAAATGACTTTTTGTTTTTGTCCATTTGAATCTCAATGTGGGGTGACAGCTGCTGATCCAATATAAAAATAGTTGAAACATACCTATAACATCTAGTTTCATCTTTGGAAGTTCAGTGGCTAATTCCCTTGATAATCCATTTCAGACTTTCTTTTGAAGTTGGGAGATGAGTTTGACATCCCTTTTTTGTTCTTTTATGGTTATAAAAGGACTCTTCATACGTGTGTACATAACATTAGCTTTGACCTTTCCTATGATAAAGCAGTTTTCAGGTGAGAACATTTACACATTAATGTGAAAACAGATTAACATTTAAACACAAAATATATAGAGAAACAATTTAATGTGAAGGAGAAACAAGACATTTACCTCTTTCTCTTGGAGCTGACAGTGATCTCACAGTGGTATCCGATATGGGAGTCTAAGTAGAATTCTTTATGGAACAGGCTGCTTCATGTTTTACTCTTTGATGTATATTAGGAAGACCATTATAATTAAGTGTTAGGCACTTTTTGTTAGGTGTTTAAAAATTGCATAGTACTGCTTTAACATTTGTGCATTTCTCTACCTAAACAGTTTTCTCTAAATAAACAGTTCTAAGGAAAAGAAGCAAACCAAAGCTTTATAGTTTTTACTGTTTACGACCATTAAGAAAATTTATTGGTTAAAATTCATAGGAATTGAAATACTTAATTCACAGACATTTTCTAACAGTTTTCTCTACATTTTAATGCAGTTTCATCATCCCATTCATTTATCTTAGTTAAATTTTAGAGTTTATGTTTGTTTAGATTCCTACTACTACAGAAAGAAACAAGGCAAGCACTCTACCAACTGAGCTACATCCCCAGCCCAAGAAAATGGATTTAAGAGACTAAAGTATTTTTTGTCCTTTACATAACTTCTGTGATTTTAATACCTATTGTCTAAAATCAAAATAACAAAAGACACCCAAGTTAATCTTCTCCTATCTGAAATACTTGACAAGTTTGGGTAGAACCATTTTCAATTATTTCAATTTTAAAAACATGAATTTTTAATCAAACTTTTTCCTATCTGCTTTGCATCCTTTGGGGCTATCGTCAGCAACTTGGGGTTATGTTAATGCTTTGTACCATTCTAATACTAAAAGTTTTATTTTAAATATTTTGAACAGAAATCTTTCCAAATATAAGTGTCCTTGCCTCTTTAACGTTGACTCTGCTCCAACTCTGAATGTCCTCATGAAGCTATATTTGCATATCTAGTTTTGGGTATTTTCTGAATCATTTTCTTTTACTTATTTCTTGGTCATGTCCATGATATTGTCTTGCTTCCTGGAAGAGGTCTGTTTTCTCCTGGGAATTTGTATATTTCTTGTTACAATATAATACAAGTAATTGCCTAAAGAAGATAAACTATTATTGATAGAAGGGCCTAAAAGTGTAAAAAATAAAAATTCTGTGAGCTTTCATCAATACTGTGAATCAGTGTTGATCAGTCAACACCTCTGGCTGTGTCTATAACTGGAGAAAAAATATTGTAGCCAGTAGAATTTATAGTAGATTAGGACAAAATTTTAGATATTTCATGTATGACCATCACTAAATCTTAATAAGTTTGATTTTTTTCCTTTTTTTTTCTTTTGTTTATTACCCTCTGCCTAGAATATGATTATGAAATTACTGCTCATCACTCATGGTCTAGCTTTGAAATCTTTTTTGCATTATGGCTATCATTTCTTCTACTTCTTTGTTTTATTTTTCTTGTGTCCTACCTTCTTGTGACACTACCAGATTTGTTTTTGCACATTACCTAATATAGCAAACATTTGGTATTGTATTAAATACTGTTGAAATTCAAGAATTAGTAATACATGTTAGGGCTGGGGATATAGCTCAGTTGGTAGAGTGTTTGCCTCGCAAGCACAAGGCCCTGGGTTCAATCCCCAGCACCAGAGGGAAAAAAAAAAAAAAAAAAAAAAACATTTTAATCGTTTCCTGAGTGTTGTCTGTTGGGTACCTGCTAAGTGTCTTAGTTGCGTTCTTCATTTGATTCTCAAAACAACCTGTAAAGTACCATTTTCATCTATGTTTTATAATCTGTGGCCAGTGAAAAATGTCATCTCCAAAGTCATAAACAAATTATAGGAAAAAAAAAACAAATCATTTTGCTAGAGTGGAGTAGAGATGAAGGGAAAGGTGGATGTAGATGAATTGACAGTTGAATGAAAGAACATGATAAGTTTTAGAATTATATGAAAGGACATCTGTTTTCTAGGTTTGGAAAAAGAGATGTAGTATGTGAAAGATCATATTTTTGGAGAATAGTAATTGGTTTTATAATTGAACCATCCTAGTGCTAGGAGATGGAGGAGACAGAGGCTGGGGTCAGATATCAGACCAGCTTGAATAATCAAATTTATTTCCAAATCATCTTCACATTATATGAATGCTTGAGATATAAAATGAAACATGAATATCCAAAGCATGAATGCAAAGCAAATTCATTAGAATAGACCTCTTAATAAACAATAAACTTCTCTGTCAAACCAAATGAAATGTTTTAAATATTATAAATTTGAGTATACTATGTTTTTCAGTCATTGAAGCCTTGTTCAAAATACTAGGGACATAGAATTGCTTGGGGGAGGATGGAAGATTTCCCTCTCCTCATTCATGCTAATGCAGGCCTACCCAGGGTAGATTATTGGTATTGAGTAGACTCAGTTTCAAAAATTTCTTCAGGCATTTCATTTCCATAAGAAACACATTGTGTCTGCATATGTTGGGATTCCTTTGTATGTAACTTATGTTAAAATTGTGTCACTAAATAGCATGAGCAAGGAGAGGAGGAAGAAGTAGGTCAGCTGTAAATAGGAAGAGCAAACATTTATGTGACTTAAGCAGAATGAAACCCCATCCAGAATATCAGGTTTTAATTCTTTTGCTGTAGTTAACAGACAACTCTAAAATTTCAGTGGTTTCCACAGTGGCATTAAAGAATAGGGCAACAAGAGCTGTCTACCCTCCAGGTAGGAGGAATATTTGGCCACTGACAGTGTTTAGAAATGCCTGTGGGGAGCGATAAAAGCAATTTAACTAAGTCTGTTATATTTAAATTCTCTACACCTTACCCTTTTTTTTTTTTCTTTTTTGCCTGAACTTGGAACCACCATTACCTCTTCACATCCCCCCAAACACACACCCCAAAGCTTATTTCTCTCGTTTACACATTAGCTGCAGGTGTGCTATGTGCTTTATGCTAAGATCTGGCTTGAGGGAACATGTAGCACTCCTGACAGAGGATAAGAATGGGACTTCCACAAGACTTGACACAGCTCTTATAGCTTCAGTTGGGAGCTGACATAATGGCACTTCCAGGTGCATATCTGTGGCCCAAACAAGTCACCTGGCCAAACATGGTATCAGTGGGGCAAGAGAGTCGACCTTTCTCATAGAAAGGGACCTCAGGATCTCAGTAATCAGCAATGATATTTAATCCTCACAGCTCAATTCACAATAGCTTAACTATGGAACCAACTTAGGTCCCCTTCAATAGATGAATGGGTAAAGAAAATATGGTACATATATTCAATGGAATGTTACTCATCTTTAAAGAAGAATGAAATCATGGCATTTGCTGGTAAATGGATGGGATTGGAGAATATCATGCTAAGTGAAATAAGGCAATCCCCCAAAACCAAAGGCCGAATGTTTTCTCTGATACACGGATACTGTTTCACAATAATGGGGGGGAAGAGCACTAGGAAAGAATAGAGTTACTTTAGATTAAGTAGAGGGGAGTGAAGGGAGGGAGGGAATGTGGAGTTAGAAAGGATAGTAGAATGAAACAGACATTATTACCTTAGGTACATATATGGCTGCATGACTGATGTGATTCTACAACATGTACAATCACAAAAATGAGAAATTATACCCCATTTATGTGTGATATATCAAAATGCATAAATGCATTCTGTAATATATAACTAATTAGAACAAATTAAAATTTTTTTAAAAAAGAAGGGGAGGAGCAATTAATTGGAAACAATTATGTCATCTACCACAACAGATTACTTTGTGTCCTGGTGCCTTAAGAGTTTTAATTCTGATGATCCAAAGATTCTTTTCTTAGAAATAGAAGAGAAACTTTCAGATTTAGTAAACCTTTTATCTTTGTATTTGTATAATACTAACTTCTGCCATCTGTAAAAGTCAGTCATTTTTCTTTAATTATGTGGGTATTCATATGCTCAAGTTATCCTTTTCACTTTGTATTTCATTAAGAAGACAGTTAACAGCTCTTAAAGGGTATTTATATAAATAAGAGGAAAAACAGTGATCTGAAAGACTATTTTCTCAGTTCTCCAAGAGATGTCCATAATAGCATTCTAGATGCACAGTAGAGTCATTCACAAAGTGGACACTTGAGGCATTAGGTGTCCTATGGCAGAAATCAGTTGAGAAGAGCTGATGACCGCAAAGCAAGCTGTGTAGTCATGATACTGGGAGAAAAAGCCCATTCATTAATAGCCATAATGAGTATAATATAAGAGCAGCTCATATCCATCAGACATTTTCTTCTACTGCCTTATATCCACTGTATTTAGAGTGTTTTTCTGGAGGAAGAACTTCAAAGAGTTTTTTGTTGTTTCCTACCCTGATGATTTTACAACACAAATTGGTGCTATACATACAGCAGTAGGCTGCTATGGAGATAGCCTGGGGCTTTTGTACATTTTGGAAAACAATGGAAATAATGGAAAAAGTAATCCTCCCCTACCTACTTTCAAGTGATTTTATATATATTGAGAGCATTTGAATATTGATTTATAAAAATTATGGGAATAGATTCTAAGTATAGTTAGTGGGCAAAGAGTTGGTATGAAGCAGATCATAAAGTGATTTTAAAGTAAAATTTTCATAAGCACAAGACTCTGGGTTCAATCCCCAGTACTACACACACACACACACACACACACACACACACACACAAAAGTAAAACTTTACTTAAGGGTAAATTATACACCAATAAACTTGTTTTTTGAAGGGGCTCTTTACACTATAAAATGTCTGCAAGCTAAAATGTCATTTATTTATGTGCTATATATACACCTGAAGTTAGGTTACGCTTTTGGAGGTTCTCTAATTACTCATGACAGCAGATTGTTCTTGATAATAATGAAAAGTATAATGAATTAATGTTAAAGATCTTTTCAGTAATAAACTACTTATATCTAGCTAACATCGTCCTTACGTTTCACTACATGTTCAGAAGGATAGCTAATGTTACAGCATTTTCAACGGTTTATGGTGATTAGTGAATAATTGTCCTGATAACACAAAGAGCTACATGAAAAAGGGATACTTCATTCACAATTGTAGGAAATTAGGTAGTCCCATTATGCCTTGGATTTATCCCCCCTTCTCTTCTGTGGCACTTTGCCAATTAAGTAAAGGTGGGTTAAGGTAGATAATTTTTAAAGGCTTATTGTTTAGTAATCCTATTGAACAGTAAACTGGCTAAATAGAAATTGTTTACCCTAACATTCCTCTGACCAAAGTATCTGATTTTTGTCAGATTATTATAGAGAATTGCTTTTAGAATAAAAACAATTTTGATTATGAGTCAACTTATATAGTTAAAAGCAGACAGTATTGAAATATTTCTCTCTTAGGTTTAGGATGTTTTCCTACTGATGGTAACTAAAAGAGTTTAGATGTTGTACTTATTGAAATTTTCTTCTAAATGGTACTAGGGATGAAAGTTGCTGCTGACATCAGTAACTTAGAATTACAATATTGAAATCTTAATTGTAATCAGTGGTTGATTTGAGGAGAATAAAGGATTAGTGTATATCTTTTTTGAACTTCATATTAGGTAATAAGAAAATTACCTAATTTTTAAAGATCATTTTTTTAAATATTCATGGAAATGTAGCAACATAGTTTTCTGTCATGTGTTAGACTGTGATCCTAAGTGCATCAACTAAGTCTACCATCCAATAAACTTGACTGTCTGTTAAAAATAAAATTTAAGGCTGTGTGGAAAATTAGGAAAATACTTTAACTATGAAATCTAAAGCTGTTATTAAATCTTAGAAATGGAAAATCTAAGGGGTAGAATACTCTTCATATTCTTCATATTTACACAGGTATTACGTAGAAGTTCTATTTCACTTTATCCTTTGTAATTATTTCCTTTATGTACCATAAGAAAAATACAGGAGTTATAATGCCTCTCCAAAATATTGTGCTGTAGCATTGTAAAATACACTGAATTGAATGAAATTCTGTATTTCCATTCATACTTGCACAGTATATCACTACATTTAATATTGGTATATTACCAAATTTGCAACATGGATCAGTCTGCTACAAATATTTATATTAGGAAGCTTGTTCACAGATGTTTAAATTAAATAAATTGGTAAAAATTAGTGTACAATTTATATTAAATCAAATTTTAAAATTTCAGAATGAAACACTTTAGTGGAATAGAGGATGGTTTTATAACTTCAGATTTTCATTAATAAACATTTAATTATATAAACAAATAACTTTTACTAAGAGATCATTTTCTATAGTAATCCAAAAGGCATTGTAAACAATCAAACAAGGCAGGATCACTTTGGAAGACTGTGTACCAATTTTGACTTGTGGATGAGAACTTTTGGAATATTTCCATTAGCATTTACTGTTACCTTTCCATCCTCCCTTCCCCCTTCTGGTATTAAACACACCTTAAAATAAGTGGCTTGATTAGGAAGAGTTACTTGCTAATGAGTTTAACAAATTGCCTGTTAATTCCTAAGCAGTTTAACAAATTGGCCTATCATTGAGACCAGCAGAGCAAAACATGATTTTTCAATTGTTCAAGAAAAAAATTAGCTTTATTTGAAACAATTACATTTGGTGATTTTATTATGTGGGACTTGACTAGTACCATTGGGATGTTTTGGGAAGGAAAAGGGGAGTTTCTATTTAGGTTGTTAACGTGGTTTTGTTATTGTTACCCACATATGGAATTTTGAGATACTTGTTTCACGTATCTTACTTCAACCAGTACATTGCCTGAATTTCTTTTTAAAAATATTCTTTATACTAACCTACATTCATCTGTTTCTGTATCTCTTCTAATGCTTGTGTTCTGTCTTTAATAACTGTTGAGTGTTCACAGTGTGAGTGTTCACAGTATGCCAAGCACTAAGATAATGTCATTTGTTATACATGGATGTTTAACCCTTACCTCAAAACTCTTAAAGTTCACAGCCATTCATTCCTTCCATCAGAACTGATTTCCCTTTTTTGCTGCTGCTTTTCTCTTTCAGTGTTTTTTTCTATTCCTCTGGTTTCCCCACCTTCCTACCTTTCCTGGTTCTTTCTTTCTATTTAGAACTCCCCACATTGTTTACTCTTTCTGACAATAGCCAAAATATTTATGCAGATGATTAAGACATCTTTACACCCCAAGATCTTTAGAAGAAAAGGAAGCATTTTTAACAAATGTTGTAAGTCAGCAAACTTGGACCCTCAGATCAAATCAAGCCACCACCTGTTTTTGTAAAATAAAGTTTTATTGGAACACAGCCACAGTCATTTGTTTTGCTGCTGAGTTTTTTTTTAATATAGTCATAACCAGAGGCAAGAAATATATAGTACACTTTTCTTTAGAGTCCATTTTAATTCCTGTCTAGATTAGCAAAACATTTTTTTTTTAATTTGTGACCTTTGGAACTTAGATACGAAGCATCAGATAGTTCAGTTAAATTCATTTTCCACTCCTGCATTTTCTGAAGCCTTTAATTTGATGTAAACCTTTTTGTGTAGCGAAAAATATGCAGTCTTCCTGGCTTCCCTCAATTTTATAAACAATTGTAATTTCCCAAAATGTTACTTTGTAGGAATATTGAAGTAATGCTTTGATAATATTCTTCACCATCTCATCCCCCCCCCCAAAAGTGTTTTGTTTTACTTTTATTCTCAGAATGTTTTATTTTTTAATATAAATTGACACCTTATATGAATTTCTGGGATACAAAGTGATGCTGTGACTTTTTAAATACCATGTGGAATAATTAAATCATCTTAGTTAATGATCTGTCATTTCAAATACTTAACTTTTTGGTGAGAACATTTAAAATTAACCCTCTTAGCAATTTTGGAAATGCACAATATTTATTATCTATATTCACCATGCTATGTAATAGAAGTTTTAAAAAATAACTCATCTGTAATTTTTATCCCCTTTGACATTATGTCCCCATTTCTCCTTCTATAACCACCATTCTGCTCTCTGCTTCTATGAATTTGATTGTTTTAGATTTCACATATATGAGAACAAAATTATTTGTCTTTCTGTGCCTGACTTATTTCACTTAGCATAATGCTCTCCAGTTCTTTCCATGTTGTTGTAAATGACAATTTCCTTTAAGTAGTATTCCATTGTCTCTATATACTACATTTATGCATTCATCTGTTGAGGGACATTTAACTTAATTCTATAACTTGGTTATTGTGAATAATGCTGCAAAGAACATGAGCATACACACATCTCTTTGATTTCAGATCTTTTGGGTAAGTACCCAGAAGTGACATTGCTGAATCTTATGGTAATTCTTTTTTAATTTTCAAGGAACCTGCATGTAGTTTTCCATAATGGTTACGCTAATTTACATTTATTCCCTTTAATATAAAAGGGTTTCCTTTTCTATATTCACTCACCAACCCTTGTTGTCTTTCATCTTTTTTATAAAAACCATTGACACAGGTGTAAAATAGTATCTCATTGTGGTTGTAATTTGCATTCCCCTAATAAATAGTGTTTTGAGTATTTTTGCATATATATACCAGCCATTTGTCTGACTTCTCTTGAGTAATATTTATTCAGATACCTTGAACATTTTTTAATTGGGTTTTTGTTTTCTTACTGAATTGCTGGAGCTCCTTATTTACTTTGAATGTTAATTCCTTATTAGATATATAGTTTCTCCTAATTTGTAGATTGTCTCTACACAGTTTCCTTTGCTGTTTAGAAGCTTTTTAATTTGATGTAATTTCATTTATCTATTTTTGTTGCATGTACTTTTGGGGTCAAATCCAAAAAATCATTGCCCAGACCAATGTCATATAGTTTTCCTCTGTTTTCTTCTAGCGGTTTTACAGTCTCTGGTCTTAGGTTTAATTTTCTTTCATTTGTATATGGAATGAGGTAAGGGTCCAATCTTGTTCATCTACATGTGGAAATACAGTTTTCTCAATACCACTTGTTAAGACCTTCCTTTTCCTTTTGCACATTTTGCCAACTTTGTTGAAAATCATTTGACAGTGAAAGGTTAATTTCTGGGCTCTCTGTTCAAATATTCCATGGGTCAGTGTGTTTGGTTTTTTGTTGTTTTTTGATTCTTTGCCAATGCCATGGTACTTTAATTGCAGTAGCTTTGTAATATTCTTGAAAGCAGGTAGTATCCCACTTTGTTCTTTTTGTTCATGGTTGCCTTGGCTGTTTGGGATCTCGTGTTCAATATGAGTTTTAGGAATAAGATTTTTCTATTTCTATGAAAAATGGGGTTATAATAATAACTGATCAGGATTACATTGAATCTGTATATTTCTTTGGGTGATAGGAACATTCTAACAGTGCTGATTCTTCCAATCCATGGTCATAAGAGACCATTAGAACAATTATATACCAAAAAATTGCATAACCTAGAAAAAATGAATTTCCTAGATAAATACAAGTACCAAAACTGAATCATGAAAAAATAGAAGATCAGACCAATAACACATGAGGAGATTGAATCAATAAAAAGTCTTCCATCAAATGAAAACCTGGAACCTGGTTGCTTACTGACTGAATTCTACTAAGCATTTAAAGAACAACTAATACCAATCCTTCTCATACTCTTCCAGAAAATCAAAAAGGAGGGAATCTTCCAAGGTCTTATTTGAAGCCAGCATTCTCCTGATACAAAACCAAACAAGGATATTACAGGAAATGGAAATTATAGGCCACTATTCTTGGTGAATATATATGCAAAAATCCTCAACAAAATACTAGCAAACCAAATTCAGCAAACACGTGAAAAGGGTAATTCGCTGAGACCAAGTAGGATTTATCCATGGGACACAAGGATGGTTCACCATATATAAATCAATAAATATGATATATCACATTAACAGAATGAAGGAGAGAAACTGTAAAATTATCTCAGTAAATGTAAAGAGAAAAAACATTTGACAAAATTCAGCATCAATGCATGATAAAACTCACCAAATTAAGTATAGAGGAATTTACCTCAGCACAGTAAAGGTCACGGGTAAGAAGCCCACAGCTTCTCAAAAGGCAAACTGAAAAGCCTTTCCTGTAAGATTTGGAAGAAGACAAGGACATCCATACTCAAAGTTCTAGTCAACAAAGTTTTGAGAGTCCATGCCACAGCAGATTGGCAAGAAAAGGAATTAAAGACATCCAGCTGGGAAATGAAAATTAAAATTGTCAGAATGCTGATAGTGTGATCTTATATATAAAACACCCTACAGATTCCATTCAAAAGTGCTAAAACTAGTGAACACCTACAGTAAATCAATACACAAAAATCAATATTTCTATACATTTCCATTTTAACAATAAAATGGAAAAAAATTGAGTATGCTTCCATTCACAATAGCTACTACCCCCAAAAAATATTTAGGAATATAACCAAGGAGGTAAAAGACCTGTTCACTGAAAATTACAAAACATTGATAAAAGAAATTGAATCAAATAAATGGAAAGATATCCTGTATTCATGGATTGGAAGAATTAATACTGTTTTGTTTTTTAACCAAGCAAAAAAACTAATTTTCTTTTTTTCTATTTACATTATAAAGTAATACTTACAATTTCTAAGTAATAAGTTAAAACTCATTTCATACCTTTTATTTTATTTAAAAAAAAGGTTGAAGTAGAACAGATGTGAATAGAAAGAATGACTATATCTTTATCCCATGCCCTATAAATTCCCCGTTGCATAAAATTTGGTCTACTTTTGAGCTTCTCCCAAGCGGAAGTTCAGTTGTAGTGTTCATCTACAAATTTCAACAGTTTTCTCAAAAGGGAGTATTGAAAAAGTAATAGAGATATAACAAGTGACATAAAAATTATACTGGATGTAGAAGTTTTTACAACTAAGGTTTGAGATTGATAAATGAAGCTGAAGGATTATAAACCCAGTGTTGCTGATTACTTCCCAAATCTGAGAGCTGACACTCCTAGCTATGGCCCAAAGTTGTAGAGCAAAGACTGTATTTGTGATGCATTAGAAAAAAGAAGGAAGGTTTTAAGAAATGTTGTTTGGAAATAGGTTAATAAGTAAACATTAACTCGTGAGTGCACTGACATATATCAGAATGACAAAAGCATCCTTCCTTTGACCCAGCAATCCCAATTTGTTGATCTGTTCTTCTAATACATGTATGAAATTGCATGTTCATATTTATTTGGTGCATTGTTTATAATAGCTGAAGATTTGACAAAATCAAAGCATCCAGGAATAAAGGAAATCTGAAAGGCATTGAAAGACCAAAAGCAAACTTGCCCCTCACCATATGCATTATTAGCAAAATAACATTGAAAATACAGGGAAGGGGGATAATGACAAGTTTCTATCAAGAGCTGGTAAATGGGAAAAAATGTACATTACCAAATTTTATTAATGCTAAAAAATAACAGATTTTTAAATTCATCTTTTATTGGAATACATGAAAGTTTGCAGAGGCTTGTGTAATTTGCCTTATTTTGATTCCTATTCCTACTTTTTCATAAAAATTGAATGTGCTACTGAGATTCTCAGGAACCTCAGGGTCAGTTAAGAATTGCTGTAATTCTTAGTTTGTTCATTTGTCTGTGAACAGAATAAAATTTGATCTGCTGTTGAGCTTTTCCTCAATCAAGAGTTCAGTTTTGCTGTTCATCCACAAATTCCAACAGTCATCCCAGAAGAGAGAATTGAAAAAAGTAGGGATCCAAAAAGTTAAAGAGGCTAAAACTGCTACTAGAACATATATAGAAATTAAAACAAAAATGAGTACATTTCTTACAAAACTTATTTGCACGGGTGAACAGCATTTTAATTTTTATTTAACATTTATATTCCACAACTTCTTTAAAAGGATTTGAGATGGTGGAAAGGGAAACTTTTCTCTGAGTTTTATCTCAGCACAATTATAGGTGAAGACTTAAAAGCTATGACCAGAAGACAACAGGAGCGTAGATTCTAGGCAACCAAGTAGTAGGATTTTACAATGACTTAGGTATTTGGAAGGAAGCTTTGTGAACAATCAAAGATAACACTGAATTTTTGTGCTATAGAATTGTAGTAAACAGTAATGCTCATTGTGATAAATTATTAGATAGATCATTTGTTTTATGGGGAAAAGGAATAATTCTGCCTTAGGATGTTTCCTATGAGTTAGAAAAATTAAAAATTTGGACATGCAGAACTTGATTGATTAATCTTTAAAAGCATTGCTGAATCAGGTTTTACCAAAGTGATAAATTTCAAATGCATTACTATGTATAATTCTATAAATTCTTTGCTGCAAAAATCTTAGTTTTGTGTTTGAAAACTAGAATATATTTGTTATAGTTCTTAATACCTATATAATCATGTAAAAGAAATTCATAAATCATTGATTTTTTTTAGATGGCATTTTAAAAAATTTTTTAAGTCAGCAATAGACCTTTATTTTATTTATTTATATGCAGTGCTGAGAATTGATCCCAGCGCCTTGCACATGCTAGGCAAACGCTCTGCCACTGAGTCACAACCCCATCCCATAGATTGCATTTTTATAGTAACTACCTGCATAATGTTACCCTTCAAGTGTTCATATAAACCTTCACATGTAATTCTCCATGGTTTTCTGTGGTTGAAGTATTATTCCCATTTTTCACACATAAAATCAAGGCCTAGGGAGTTTGTAACTTCTCTAGTCACACATCTGTGATACCTAAGTAGATCAAAATCAGACTTCTTATCAGTTCTTCTCCCTAATGTAGTGTTTGTGTTATTTTTATTGTCATGGTGATATAGCTGGTTGATAGCATGTGTTTTATCTTTTTAGGATATGGCTTTAGTTGCTCCTGAGGCTCCTTCAGAACAAGCAAGGAGAGTTTTTCAAACCTATGATCCAGAAGGTAAAAGAGTCTGTGAACTGTTTTGTATCATTATATATTTGAAATTTATTGAGATTTACCTGAGTTTTAAAATAATTTCAAAATAAATGTAGATTGTATTTATGAAAAATTTTAAAGGAAAACCATGAAAATGGAAACCCAAAAATAAATAAATAAATAACAGAAGTGTTCAACAAGTTTTTACATGGCGTAAGATTTTTGTGTTTCTTGGTGTCTTAAAGATAGTACTTTTCAAAGAGCTTCTTCATAAAGTGTTTTTTGTTTTCCTGCTAATGAATGTCAGAGGTCAAGATTCAAGTATGGCCTCTCTTCATTTATTTACCCAAATACATATTATATAAATCTAAGATATTTCTGTATAACTGGTGTGCCAGCATAAGGATGTAAAAGATTATCTTTATTATTCTATTTTGAACCTGTTCTACCAAACTATAGCTTTGACAAGTTCACATGTCACTAAAATGTCCATTATTAGTGTCACTTGGGTAATTTTGATCACCTTTGTGTTCATGTACTTAGGTGATAAAACTGTTACAGCTTTTTCACTGACTTTTCAAATGTTAACTTCAAAACCAATGCCTTAAGTTCCATTGTAAATAATCACATAGAAACCAGAGTTGTTGGATCTGTGAAGTCCTAGTGAACTTTCTAATGTATTAAACTGTTTTTATGAAAGCACTTTCTTATATTGTAAAATTTTTTTATTCTTGGTAATCTGCTCCTCTGAAAGTTTGCATTCATGCCGGTTCTAGGAATGAGTCTTTTCCCACACCATAAAGTAGCAGTATAACTTTCAGCTAGTTACTTTTAACTCTATAAATCTGTTTTCTTTGCTGTCAGATGAGAAAAATGACTCATTTCTTCACTGTAAAGATTAAATGAAGCTGGGTGCTATGGCATACCCCTGGAATCCCAACTACTCTTAGAGGCTGAATCAAGGGGATCGAAAGTTGGGGACCAGTCTCAATTTTTTTAAAAAAATTGTAAAGGGGGCTACGGATGTAGTTTAGTGGTAGAGCACTCCTGGGGTCAATCCCCAGTACCTCAAAAAAAAAAAAAGAAAAAAGGCATTGTGGAAGGCACTTTGACCAGTGGTGTTTTACAATGAGAGAAGGTGCTTTATATCTCTCTCCACCCCTCAAGTTAATTGTTGCTTTTACCAATTTGTTAACTTTGAGTTATTTTCTTTCTTCTTTCATTATGGCTTTTCTCTAACTTAAGAAACATCTAAGTTTCTTTCCTCTTAGAATTGATAATCTTTAATATTTTGGTAATGTTTCATTCTACTTCTTTAGACAAGTAAAAGGGATTCATATCCTCATATTTTCCTACCATTGAATCATATTAAGGAATAAATTCTATTTGTAAAGTTTTAAAATATATTTTGAGCTAAGCATCAAACTGAACAAAAAATGGTTTTTAAAACAATAACCATTTAATATGAAAATAAAATTGACATAAAAAGTATAGCACAAGATTCAAAGAAACGTGATTAATTGAACTCATATCAGAGAGCTGTCGTGAAGACAGCTGGAGGGAAAGAGCACTTTGCCAAAGGGAAGCTAATAGAAGAGAAAGTGATATATCTGAGATAGTAACTGTTGTTTGGCCTGACTAGAAAGACAAGCTATAAGAAAAATAATTAGGTAGAATTTACTATTGTGAAGTGTTCTTGGAGGTCCAAGGTTAGTGGAATAACTGAGGAAATTAATGATATTAAGTGCTGGATTTGTACTTTAAAGAAATATATTTCAGAGGAGTTGAGCAGTTTCCTGGAGTATACCCTCTTGAAGATTTAAAGAATATTTTGTTTTCTGTCATCTCCAACCTCCTTTTAGATACCTTACATCTCAATGGAAAGTGTCACTTCACAGTCATGCACATACACACCCATATGCCTGCTTTGTTTCAGGACTTCTGTGAGGACATTTTTCTACCACACTGATGTTAATTAGGGTATCAGAGAGAAATTCCTTGTAGAATGGAATACATTATAGCCTGAGGCATGTAGGATGGCAGGACAGATTAAGTGGGCGTCTTCCCAGAGTTTCTAGTCAGGTCTTTATAGTACAGCCATTTTTTCTTTTCTTTTAAGTGATTTTAGAAGATCGGAATCAAATTCTTACACCTGGGTAACTACCCAGGACATTCCAAAATCAAACATGACTTTTTAATCTGCTTTGTTAGATACTGTTATGTTTGTTTCACTAGTGAAAATTTTAGAATCAGAATTGAAACTATGAGTGGATGAACTTCTTGAGAAAATGATCGTGCAGGGAGAGCCAGAGGATCTTGACGATAAGAACCGTTAATGAATAAGGGCACAAGAAATGCCTTCGCAGCAAGGGGTGTTCACAGAGGAACACTGAACATTCAAAAAAGCTCATTAGAGGGCTGAATGAAAAACTCAATGATGCAGACATTTATACTTAGGTTTTTAAAGTAGGAGACCTAGTCATAAGCAAGAGATTTGTGTGTGTACTGTTTGCAATTTTTGAATCATCAGTGAGGTACTTGAACTTTTCATTTTCTTTTACAAATTTACCAAACAAAATTAGAATGTCTTTATTGCCAATAATCACAATTTATAATCAGTGGCAATTTTTCCAAATTGAATCGTGAGAGATGCAATGTGAAAATAAAGTTGTTCTTCCTACTAGAGAAAATTGTTGATTAAATTAAATTATTTTCATTTACAAAGTTTTATTTGGATCAACTTAACAGGGCTATAAACAATTATTAAAAAAACAAGGAAAACTTGTTCAGGTACTTCAGAATAGATATCTTCTTCATAATAAATCATGTATAAAAAGATAAATTTTTCTTAAAATCAGAAATTTTTCACTTTCAGCCTTCTTAGCCACTTACAAACTAATCTGCCCTTCTGCGAATTTTGATGTTTATCCTCCTAAACATAGCATACTTTTGTTTCACAACATGAGCAAATCAAGCCTGCTCAGAACTTAATGTACTGCTCAGACTTAATGTACTGTCTTACAAGCTTCTAAGTAGCTTCCAATTTCCATTTAGCAGAGACTCGTTTGGGGACAGTTGTCCTTTGTCACTCTCCTTAGATACTTTAAGAATAATTGATCTGGAGAGAAGGTAATAAAAAGAGAATTGGAGTTTTCTGATATCTTGATCTCACTCCCCACACCACTTTGTCTCCTACTGCTGACTGCTACTCACATACCTGACAGTTGAGTGAACCTGTAAGAACATTGTTCACACTGAGCCTTAAGCATATTGTGAATTAAATTAATAGACCAATTCAAGCATCTTGCATATTTTAAGCAAGTGATTTTGGGACATAAACCTGGTTTATAAATGGGGACCTATATAAAAATAACAGTGCCTGGCATTTGCATGGAACATTGCAGTTCATACTACATTTTACATCCACGATCCTATTAAACTTTGCCATAAACCCAGGAGATAGGCAGGGATTCTATCATCATTGTTCTTCAAAAATAAACAATTTTGTGACCCTGAAGCTACATACCAAGCAGTGAGAACAATACTGGAATCTAGATGTTCTATGAGATCAAACAAACACTTTCTCCCCCTCGCTACTCCCAGTATCTTTTTTTTAAAGGCTAAAATCTTCAAGTAGTACTTTTTAACTCAAGTTTTCTTTGAAGTGTTGTTATTAATTTAGTGGAACAAGGATTTGATATTGACTCATTCTACTTGAGCAATTAGAGTAACTTCTATTTCAGATTCCTTAGGATCTTAGAAGCTAGTTTAATCAGTTAAAAGATCAAAATCATGTTTTTGTACTGTTAATTTTGGTAGTGTTCCAAATGAGAAATTTTCATTTTAGCAGAGCCTTGATATCTCACATCTAATTACTTGGCTCAGTTTATTGAGTAATCCTAAGTCAAGGAATGAAAATAAACACTAGTATATGTGCTCAGAGTCTCAAGAGTAAAGAGAATCAGCATCAGGCCAATGCAAAACATCACACATGCACTTTTGAGGAAGTCCGTACTTCATTTATTGTACCTTTTTGTGAGAGGGAAAGTTTTTGTATGTATGCTTTGTGCTCAGATGTCTGTTTTGTAGGAGTTTTTATAAAATAAAAAATAGTGATGGAGATAGATTAATCAATGATCAGATATTAGCAGAGGAATTTTATAGTGCCTCCTGATCTTACATGATAACTCATAAACACAGAAACGTATCCAAATAATTGTTCCTGTCTCCTGGTGGCCAAATGATGGCTACTTTGCATTTGGAGATTATAGATTTTAACTGTGGCTTAACTAAGCAATATAATTTTTCTCTACCTTTCAAATGCATCAAAGCTAAAGCTCAAAGAGCTTGAAAGTTTTCACAGGTGCTTTCAAACAAGTTCTTTATTTTCTATGCTTCAAATTATCAGTAACTTGACAAATTAGAATTATTTTAACCCCTTGCTTTAAAAATTGTGCTTTTTTCCTAAATGATTTATAGCCTTTAAGTCAAAACTAATCTGTCTTCAGATGAGGAAACAAGCACTTATGACGTTTAAGAACAAAAAAAGAATTTTGTGCAGTTATAACTTCATTTCCTTTTTGATAGACAGTGCACACTGTCTGAATGGGCAGCCACACTTTATTCTGTAGTTTGATTATCAGAGCAAGGCTTTTGGACATCTTGTTCTCCTTGGCAAGGTTTTAAAAAATCAACTAAAGCCTGAAAAAGACATTTTGTGAGATGCTTATTTAAAGCTGAGACAGTCTTTAGGAATGAGTAAATGATTAAGGGAACTTGGGCACTGTACATTTAAGGGAATAAACAATTTGCTTGTTTAAAACTACCATCATTTTTAACTACCCTACAAGGTTTTTTGTGTGTCATGTACTATTGCATCATCAGAGTTTGAGCCATTTTGGCAAAGCTGTTTCCTCATCAAGCCAAAATAAATTTTTTTCCACAAAACAGTCATCAACATTTGATTCTACTCTCCACTTCAACTTTGAATTTTTTTCCATTAAATCTATTGCTCTTATTTCAGTCATCAAGCCTCTTATAGGATATCTTTTCTTATGTTGTCTATTACCTAAAAGTGTTGGATCACTGCATTCTTTCAAGATGTTATATAACATTGTGACAAAAGGAATTATTAAAGAATTCTTTTCTGAATGGGAAATAAATATTCACTTTGTTTATTGAAAGATATACCTAAGTTGTTATAATTTTAAGGAGAAAAAACTTTACCCATTTTACAGATTTGTAAGACTGCTTGAAGAAATAATTTGATTTTAAGTTTTCATTGGAGTTCTCAAGTAGATATGTGGTTAACTTTTTTATTTAAAATTTCCCCAAAAAAAATACTTGTCCATGTACCTTACAAATCTAGAATAAGAGAATCTGGTAGTAATAGACACTGTTAAAAGAAAAAAAAAAAGTAAATGTAATATGCTGTTCTTAATTTTTTGTATACCTTTTGTGCGATTTTCCCCTGGAATATGATTAACAGCAATAGCATTTCTTGATGTAAACTCTTATTTAAAATTTTTTCCAATTTTTTTTTTCCAGATAATGGATTCATAGCCGATTCACTTCTAGAAGATGTGATGAAAGCATTGGACCTTGTTTCAGATCCTGAATAGTAAGCTAAATAGGAAGTGTCATTTTGCCAACTCGAAAGAAATTCCATCATATTTTAAACATTATATTTACCTTTTTTTAAAGTTAAGCTTGCATTATAAAAACTAGCGATTTGTATAAAATAAAGATTTATAAAGAAACCAGACTAATCCATTATGATAGTAGAGACTTCACATATTTAAATGAGCTCCCTTTCCCACCATGTAGTGATTGTCCTGCTTTTTCTAAAGTGCTGAATAGGTCTTTCTCTAAATTTTAAATACAGTTATTCCATTTTTAAAGATTTTGTGTCTTTCCTGGTTTCTGTGAAATAATGAAAGAACCAGGAGGCCTCCAACTTTCAATTTTAAATGAAGATAATGCAAGACATTGAACGTTTCTAAATGATTAACTGATGTCAACCCTTTGTGAGTGACTTCAGTATATTATAGGGTAAAGATTTTCAGTATTGCCTTTATGTCTTGTAATGTTATTCCTCACTGTTACGTTTTATGCATTGTCAAATTTATAACTTCCTCCATAGATTTAGGATCTTTAACCAAAAAATTTTCTCATTGATAATAAAGTGGGATTCTGATTGATCAAATATAAAAATAAAGATAGGATCTAACCTAATTTTTCCTTTTTTCTGCACAATTTTTTCTTTTTCAAGTTTTTTTTTTTAACGGTGAACAAACTTTAGCTTATAGAACAGTAAAATAATTCAGCAAAAGCAACATGAAACATTAGTATACATAGTTTTAGAATTTGGTCCTATTGTTTTTAAATACGTTCAGGTATGCTTTTTTGGAAATATGGAATACTTATAAACTAATCACATCTAAACTATTGTCTCAATCTTCCTAGAACTTTATTCTACTCATTCTCAATAATTAGACAAAATTATTTCAGCTTAGTTTTTAGAAGAAATTCAGAGTTGAACTGGTCTGATAAATGATAAAATAGTTATTGCTCTATTTCTTCTAAACTATTTCCACATAGAGACCATCTTGTTTGCCCTGCTGTAATTTACAAAAGAGAACTGAACTCAATCTTGGTTATTGACAATTTTTAAGATGGGATGAGGAAGAAGAAAGGATCTTTTTGTTATTTTCAAATTCTTGCATGGATACAATCATATATAACTGCCCTCGTTTCATCAGAGTATGAATATATAGTTTGCCTTGAATTATAGTTAGTATAATTGATTCAGTCAGATTATTTTCTTAGAAGTAGCTGAAAGATTGGACTGAGTTATTCACTCTGTACTTTGGCCTGTTTGCATAGAATGTGATAGCCCATAAACTAAAATATATTAAACATTAAATAAGTTAAATATAGCAAATATAAAATGTGTCCTTGCCCATTTGTTTCATGTCAGAACCTGGCCTTTCTCAGTCCCAATAACACATCATGTCTTTTGTGTAGTGTCCTAGAAGAGATCCATGGCTGCAGGGCGTGAATAGTCCACTAATCATCTCACAGGGTTGACATCACATGTGATACCACACATATGATGCAGCCTGACCTGGGGTTTACAGGAGACATGGCTACTGCAGCACACATATGGCTTTCTTAAACCTTAAAGCAAAGTTCACCCTTATAAGGATCACTTAAACTCCCTTTAAGAAAGAAACTCCTGTTAACTGGTCCAGACTTAATACCCATACTCCCAGTCAGGGGCTCCTTAGACTCCCTGACTGTATCTGGCCTATGTCATGGGCTGCATCTGCTGCTCTCTCTAAGAGCTTGAACCACAGAAGATGTCCAGACTCATTTTGACTTGAATTGAACCTAGAAGTGCCCAGTGGAACCCCAAACACGTTTTACTTGTTATATAATAAGCTAAATTTAACTTGACATTTACAGTTTTATATAACAGGGAGAATAAAACTTTTTTGAAAAGACCATTTTTGTTTTTTAAAACCCTCCAGATTTCAGTCCGTTTTCACACATCTTCTTTCTAGTCACACATAACACTTTTAACTTACCTTGATTTCACCTAAATGGCAAGGGCTAGAGAGTTCTATTTTCTTTAGACTATTGCTGGACCAATAAAGTACTTGCTACTTATTATAATTCACTTTACTTCAGCCCTTTGATGATTGTCTTCCCTAAACCTTCAAATAAGGTTGTCTTCCCTCTTTAACCTTCAAGTAAGTTTGTCTTAAGAATTTTAAGACTGTCTCATTTAGTTCTTGAAAGTAAGCTATTTATAAGACATTTTTGATTATATGATGTACCACTGCCTTTTGACATGTTTTTCTTCTTAGGCTGAACATGAAATTTTTTTAAGTTAAATGCTTCATTTGATTGTTAAATTCAGGCTTACCTATGAAGCAAAGAAAATTTGCCTTTGGGAGGTAAAAAGACTGAGTTTTTAAGCCTGGGTTTTTAAATTACCTAATAAGGAACAATATTCCAAAGTCATCGTCATAATTTAAATTTTAAATAGTAACAGATTACTCTGGTTTAAAAATAACCAAGTTTTGGCAAATTAAATGTCATTCCTGTGTATTTGTCATTACGGTTCTAAAAAGAACAGCTTTTAGAATTTTTGGCAGTCAAATGTGTTATAGTTCCAGTGATTTAATCATAAAAGGAAAAAAAAATAAGCCCTCCCCTCTTTGTATTCACTGTTTTTCTTTTTTCTCCTATAGTATAAATCTTATGAAGAATAAATTAGATCCAGAAGGATTAGGAATCATATTGTTGGGTCCATTTCTTCAAGAATTTTTTCCTGATCAGGTAATAGTTGAGAAATTCATTTATTCTTTTGTTCTGTTGGAGGGGATCATCTGTCATGGTTTGGGTATTTTTTCCTACTTCTTTATAATGTCCTAAGATGTATATATGAGACTGAGAATGCTCTGTTATGTAAAGACCTTCCCATGCAGAGAGGTCTGAACCCTGTGTACCAATGCATCAGTGCAATACAAGGGTACCAGTACAACAATGCCTGCTTGGAGGGCAAAGGGTGGCAAACCACACTGCAGACACCAGTATTTATATATAACAATACTGTTTTTCTACAAGGACGTGTATGGAATAAAAAAAGATTCTCTTTCACCATTCCCTCCCACCCCCTGTTCGTTTTTGTGTGTAACTCTTATTAATAGATTAGTATTTATCTTCTAAGAATTCTTCAAATACAGAGAAAGAAGGTAAAGGTGCCTGTAGGTAGTAGGAGCCCCGACTAGTAAACCTAAACTCCAGGAGAATTTCAGTTGAATCAAAGAAAAGGTGGTATTTTGTTTCAGGGGAGCTGTGCTGTTTCATACTGGGACATGTCTACTGTTGGATGTTGATAGAAGCTTAGTTATTTAGAATATATGCTTGTCACAAACCCTTGAGTTTTGTCTACGTCACTGGCAAACCAATTCTATGTTCTATGCTGTCTTCTTATCTAAGTATTTTACAACTGAACTGAATTATTTAGATAGATACATCGTGGTCATTTTATCAGACAACATAGTTTAAATTGAAATTCACTGTTTCAATTGAAATGCCACATTCTTTTCTACCTCTATCATAAAAGAAGTGTATCAACAGGCAGAAAAATTATAAAAAAGAAAAAATGGTTGAAGGAAAATTGCAAGATACAGTTATTAAATTTTAAGTTGGTATTGTTTTCACAGTGTTCTTTTCACTAATTAAAAGTTTAGTTTTCAAATGATATGTTTTGGAATGGAAGCCCTAACTCAGTATTGTAGACTAAATTGGAAGCATCAGTGCATTGTGTAATTGCACAATTACACAATTGTGATACTACTTAATCATAGTGATTAAGCAAGAGTGATACTACTGTTCTTTCATATTGATTGATAGGAACAACTTATTACAAAGGAAAAAGTAGAGATATATTTTATAAGTGTTTTTGTGTTTTAAAATAATACATGCACATAGCTAAACATAAGTGCATAAGAGCTTATAATGAAAATTTTTACTTCCTACTTTCCAGTCTCTTCTCCAGAAGCACCTATTGCAGCTTTTTGGTTTTCTGGGAGTTACTCCATTTAAATTCTTTGCTTTATCAAATGATTCCCTAATGAAAGGATGAGGACTTAAGAAACTTGCATTTTATGTTTGTTGCTAATTAGAGATTGCCTGATAAAAAGATATAAAGTTTTAATAGTACTTTATTTATGTAGGGCTCCAGTGGTCCAGAATCTTTTACTGTCTACCACTACAATGGATTGAAGCAATCAAATTACAATGAAAAGGTATGATAATTCACAAAATAATTTGTCTTCAGCTGGGTTAATGAAATAAGAACACATGTATATAACAATGTCTGATTCCCATGCAGTTGTTACCTAAGGAGGTTATTCCAGGAGTCTCTTTACTATCCCAACATATTTTAGAATTGGTCATATCAATTTGACCAACATGATGTACAGTGAAGATCTACATTGGAGCAATAGTTTCACTGTGACAAAATAACTGCATCTACATGTGTAGGGTTACCCTTGGCTTTGTATGTATTTCTAAGTGGGCATTTATGGTTAATATAGTAAATGTTGTTAATGATCTGTTTAAGTGCAAGAAGAGGTGACAGTAAGAATTTTGATTTGAGAAAAACATTTCAAAGGATTAAAATAACCACAATATCTGGTGTTTATTGAGCATTTACCAGGAATTGTATTAAGTATGCTATTTATTCCCATTTTGCAGAGGAGGGAACTGAAGCACAGGTAAGCAACCTTGCAGAAGGTCAAGCAGCCAGGAAGTGGCAGAGCTGAGATTGAAACTTAGGGAGTCTAAGCTCAGAACCTGCCCTCTTCCCCATTTTGTTTGCTGCTTTCCTTTGTAACTCAAAAGCCTTGAAGGTGACTCACGTGGTTTAAGCAAAAGTTTGATATCACCACTTCACTATTTTGATGAGATACCAACTTTGTGTACACATGTGATATCTATTATGTTTGCATTTTTCAAGTAACAGTTGTGGATATAGCTAATATGAGAAGGGATAATCCCTAATATTTCTTTTTAATTTGATCTGTACATGCTGGTTTCATAAATATTTAAATTGGAGGATGGTTGCAGAAAATAGATTATAATGTAAATATATAATTTTAGTTAAATCTAAAATATTAAAACTTACTTTCATTTTCATAATTTAAATGGAAAATTTTATTAGGTCCAGAATCTATTCACAAAAATAATTTATTGATACATATCACAGACAATATAAATTGTCAGTAAGAAAACTTGGATGCGATTTCTATGTGTGTTGAGTGCTTCATCTAGACTTTGAAGTTTGCATAGCTTTGAAATGAAGGTGCTTTATAGTCACTAGTTATTCACCTACACAGTTCCTGCAAGGTAGTCAAATATTATCCATATTTTACAGATAAGACAGGGAGATTAAGTGACTCACCCAGGGTCACACAGCAAGTCATTGACAGAGCAGGGATTGGAACTGAGTTCCTGATTCCCAATCCTGTCCTTGGTCTGCTTGGCCACGCTACCTGTATATAGTAAGTTTTCAAATTATGCTTGTGAGAAGTATCTGGCATACTAACAAAGATCAGAAATCAAAACAGAAGAGGTATTAACATGACAGTAGTATTTAACAACTATAAAGCAAAGCATGTTATGTCATTAAGTTGCAGAAGTATAATGTTATGCAGTTACTCAGGAGCTAGTGAGGCACTATTAAAAACACCTGGAGGAAACAGGGAAGGGGACCTACTATGCCTGATCCCCCAGGCAACCAAAGCTAGTTGAGGGCCTCCAGAAGTGGGCCACAGTACTCTGCCCAGGCACGTCTCCAGTGCCATGAACAACTGAAATTCTTTGTGGAAAATAGGTGTGTTTACTTGTCAAGTATTATAACTAGAGTTATATTCCTTGCAGACAATTCTTCAGGAAAAGGCTCTTTTGCTTTGGGGAATTGAAAAGTGAAAGTAGTAGTTTTAATAAGTTTATTTCATCAATACTAGAAACAAACATATATTAACCAAAATAAGATACAAAAAAATAATTCACACTGGAAAATGTCTTCAGAACTTCCTAAGAAAATTAGACATATGAAACCAAATTATCTGACCTAGTACTTACTTTTGGTATAGAAATAATGTGCCTTTTAGGGAACTCCCAATTAAGGCTGATAGTTATTTATTTTGACTCCTTAGTCAAATAAGTTGTGGCTTTTATATTGGAAGAACATTATTATAATCATGTGTATCCACCATTGAATGTGTAAAAGTAATTATATATACTTTGAAAGAGGCAGTTTGTATCTTTATCTATTAAACTATATAGTTATAATTTGTGTTGGTACAGAAAATAATTAATGTCCAGTGCTTTCATGTACACAGAGAACCCTTGGTTTTCATTGATGTGTTATGTCATAAAAACTTTTATGTATTTTCTTTGAAATGGAAGAAATAAAAATAGTATCTAGCAACCAGTTTATATGCAATGACAATGATCACATAAAATGCTAGTTTAATCTATCAGCCTCTTCCTACTATTTGATTGTACTGCATGAAAACTCATGGAGAAAAAAATATCAAAAAGATGTCAGGACAAAGTGCATTCCTGAGCTGAATTTCAGAAATACTCAATAACAAAATTAATTTCCAAATATGCAAATTGTCTTCAGCTCTGGAAATTCAGTTTTTACATTGAAAGGAGAAAATGGAAGTCCTCCTTGGAATGTATAGCTGTGTTTCTGTTATGGCTTTCCATACTTGGATTGGCGTCCGAGTGCCTTGGTATCACAACAATGGGAGCTACGTAACTGGGTATAATACTTTAAAATTTCCTCCAAATATTATTTGAAGGATGATTTTATTAAAAACAATTTTATGTGTCTTGTGATTCACATATACTTTAATTCTAGAAATCATCAGATTAGCTAGCAATTAAAATTTATATCACTACCTCTTTACAAATTTATTTTCAAATTAATAAGCAAATATTCTTGCTCATAATTTCTATCAAAATAGATGAGAAGCTCCACATAAAACCCTATGTAGTAACTTACTTGCTAGCCTATAAAAACTGTCTCACACAGAAGATTGTACTAAGAACATTGATTGAGCTTTGTGGCTTTTTTTTTTTTTTTCAACAGGTAATGTATGTAGAGGGAACTGCAGTCATTATGGGTTTTGAAGATCCCATGCTACAAACAGATGACACTCCAATTAAACGCTGTCTCCAAACCAAATGGCCATACATTGAGTTACTCTGGACCACAGATCGCTCTCCTTCACTAAACTGATTTGCCTAAGTATTTGTAAGGAAGATTGTAATAACAGATGTTAAAAAAGAGGGATTTATGACAGGCAGTTGGCTGAACACTGGTATCATTGATTAATTGTAAATAACAATTAAAAACACATTTTGGTGTTTAAGATATGTTTAAACTATTTGTTTTAAAAGTTTACCTAAAGATTATTCTATTTTAACCCTTTGTGTTGAAATTTACTAGCAAAATTAAGCTTTAATCAAAGTTCATCACTTTTGCAATCAGATAAGTATCAAATTCACTATGTATAAGCTTTTGGGTTTTATTTCATTCAGGTGAATTTTATCGTTTGAATGATTCTGGCTTTTAATATATCAGCTTCCACACTGAAATGCAGAAGTTAATTTTTTCCTTTCTAAAATCTTTTCCATTAGAAATTCTGATAAAATAACTATCAGTCCAGATCCTTTGATAATTGGCTCAACTCTGGCATGTTTACAAAATGTAGAAACTATATGAGAACTTCCCATTTATTCACAGGTGTATAGGGAATGTATTTTTTTAAACTGATAGAAAAGAGAATGTTTGATAGTCTTAACACTGTTAATTTTCACTGTATTGCCAAATGCTTTTCCAAATTTGTTCCAAAAGCCTTGTAAGCCAGCTTTCTTGTATATTTATAAATGTGATAAATGCATGAGAACATCTGTTATTACATTAGTATATTGTATTATTTATTATGATCCTAGTTGATAGCCTAAATAAAAACTTTTTTTCTTTATCCTTGCATTCTTACATTAGTGGCTACAAGTAAATGAGTACTTTTATTTTACTTTTTGATATTTTTTAATAAACTATTTTTTCAAACAATTTTAGGTTCAGTTTAAAATTGAGCAGAAAGTACAGAGTTCCCATGTAACCCATAGTCCCACACAAATGCATAACCTCCCAACCATCACTCTCCTCTACCACAATGGCACATTTGCTTCAATCACCAAACTTAGTTGATATATGACTCTCTCTCAAAGTCTGTAATCTACATTAGAGTTCATTCTTGGTGTTATAAATCTTTTTTATTTTAATTTGTTCTAAATAGTTATGCATGATAGTAGAGTGCATTTTGACACATTGTACACAAATGGAGTACAATTTCTCATTCCTCTGGCTGTACATGGTGCAGTCACACCAGTGGTATAATCCTGTATGCATGTATGTAGGGTAATAATGTCCATCTCATTCCACCATCTTTCCCATCCCCACACTCCCTCCTGTCCCCTCATTTTCCCCTGCCAATCCAAGGTTCCTTCATTCTTCCCTACCTGTCAGCATCTGCTCATCAGAGAAAACATTCTGCCTTTGGTTTTTTGGCTTGGCTTATTTCGCTTAGCATGATATTCTGTAGCTCCATCTATTTTACCAACAAATGGTATAATTTCATTCTTCAAGGCTGAGTAATATTCCATTGTATATATATATATGTATCACATTTTTTTTTATCCATTCATGTGTTGAAGGGCATCTAGGTGGGTTCCATAGTTTAGCTCTTGTGAATTGAACTGCTATAAACACTAATGTGACTACATCAGTGTAGTATGCTGATTTTAAGTCCTTTGGGTATAAGCTGAGGAGTGGGAGAGCTGGGTCAAATGGTGGTTCCATTTCAAGTTTTCTGAGGAATCTCTATACTGCTTTCCATAGTGGTTTCACCAATTTACAGTCCCACCAGCAATGTATGAGTGTACCTTTTTCCCCACATCCTCACCAACACTTATACTTTTAAATGTCTCTTTCCAGCCACCCTGAAAAACACAGCATCCAAAACGTTTCTAAGGGGCTCAGAGTTCCTTGACAAATAGATTAAACCTTATGCTTACCTAAGAGCTCTGCTAATTCATACAGCCAGAGCACAAGAGCCAGGGTGGCCACTGTCTAGACTGGTAAGCAACGGTGCAGAAGCCTCATCCTGTTTACTTGAGAGAGAGATTTACTTTATCCCAATAGTTTGCTCCACAGCAGTTTGAAACCTGAATTACAGAGCTGGTTTTGCCTTCACTTGTGAAGCAGACAACCAATTAGTATTTTCTTACACATTTCAGAGCTGAACTGTACCTTCAACAGCTTATTTCCTGTGTGAATCTGTTTGGGGTTTTATTTTATTTTTGTACAGATAGTTACAATATTATTAAGTAAATTTTAACACAGGAAAAAAAAGTGGCATGAGATTTTATATATAACTTGGTGACATTCTATTCCAGAAGTATGGTACTAGCTACTAGAATTCCAGCTAAAAAATATTTTTGGCCAAATCTTGGCAGCCTCTGATGTAATACATGTATGTACATATATATTTAACATATATAAACATTATGTTTCAACTAATTTAACTCCAGTCTTAAATTCCGTAAGGATTGTGAAAAAACACATTCTCTCATAATCCTCTACCCTACAAAGTAGTAGGATGCTCTCACAGTGGTGTGCAACAAATCATTCCAACATTTCATGGTGTAAAACAATCCTTGTATTAGTTTCACCAATTTTGTCACTTCGAAGTCCAAATGGCACAATGGAGGGAAGGCTTCCTGCTTCTCAGTCTGGAGGCTCAACCGAGACGCTCAGTGGCCCGGGTTTAGAATCACGTGGAGATGTCTTTACACATGACAGGCATGACTGACCTTTGCTTGATTTTATTGACAGATGTAGACATACTACCAAATAACTACAGGTATGTTTTACACACGAGGGCCACTTACCAAAATAGATATATCATATCATATAGATATGATAGAGGATAAAGCAAGTCTAGAAACTGCCAAAAGTGTAGAAATTAAGTAACACACTCCTGAATAGTCCAAGGGCCAAAGAAAAATTGCAATGGGAATTACAATGTACCTTTTAGTGACTGCTAATGACATAGTAAAGTTAGTTTATAATTAAAGCAATGCTTTGGCAAAAATAGTTTTAAAATAAGCATATTAGAAAAGTAGAAAGTTTGCAAATTGGAAATCTAAGCTTATTTCTCAATAACAAACACAAGGAAATAAAAGGATGTAAGTAAGACAAAAGTATCCACATGTATAAGAATGAATTTGAACCCCTACCTCACCTTATGCAAAAACTAGCTTCAAATTATTATATATTGAATTTTAAGATCTAAAACTCTAAAATGAATACAAAACAGGAGTAAATCTTCATGACCTTGGTTTAGGCCATGATTTCTTAGAATATAAAAACACAAGTGACAAAAAAATGGACTTTGTCCAAATTTGTATGTCAAAGGTGATACCATGACGAAAAGGAAATAACAGAATGGTAGAAAATATTTGAAAAGCATATCTCACAAGGAGTTTGTGTAGAGTATATAAAAGAACCCATAACTCAACAATAAAATTTGTTTTAGAGACATTTCTCCAAAAGATGATATACAAATGATAAGTACATAAAAGATAAATTAGAAACCTCCCGCATCACTTATAGGAATGTATAATGTTGAAGACACTTTAGAAAGTTTTGTAGTTCCTTGAAAAGTTCAATGCAGAACATATGACCTAACAATCCTCATGCTAGTTATAGCCCCAAAAGAAAACATTAAAAAAAACCTATGTCAATATTTGTACCAGATTTATTCATAATAGTCCAATAACCTAAGTATTCAACTGATGGATGGATAAACATAGGGCATGCCTACAATGAAATTTTTATTTATCAATAAAAAATGAATTACTGACACATGCCAAAATACAGATGAACCTCAAAAACATATTAAGTAAAAGGAGCCAGTCATAAAAGACATTTATGATTTCAAGTCATAAAAGACTACATTTATGATTCCATTTCTGTGAAATGTCCAGAAGAGGCTAACCTTAGACATAAAATGCATCAGCAGGAGCTGGGATGGGGATGAAATGGGATATCAGAATTAGGGAATGGCTGCTAATGGGTGCGGAGCTTATTTGGAAGTAATGAAATGCCCTAATATTAAATCATGGGGATGGTTGTAAAACCACTGAACTGTGAGGCTAAAAGAAAAACCAGTGAAATAGAAAGCAGATCCACAGGGGAAAAGAATTCAGCAAATCTGATAGTTCTCTGAAAAAATAAAAGTGTTCAATCTAAGAAGACTGATCAAGAAAAAAAAAATGAGAAAAAGGAGAATAAATATTCGGGATATTAATAAATTGTTGGAGGGAAATTATGAGCTGTATTATGCCAATGCATTTAAAAATTTAGATCAAATGGACTAGTTGTTTGAAAAACAACAGCGGAATTGACACCTGAAGAAAATCCCATATTCATTAAATTTAGTAAGAATCTTCCCTTAAAATTCCTGGCCAAGATGGCTTCAATGGTGAATGCTTCCCAACACTTAAGGAAAAACTACCAATTTTTAAAAAATGCTTGTAGGAAATAGAAAAAGAAATATGACACAATTTGATTTATGAATCCAGAATGACCCTAATTCAATACAAAAACCTAATAGACATTACAAGAAGGAAAAATTATAGCCAAATATTTCCCATGATCATGGGGACAAAAATCCTGTACATATTTGAAACATGAATAAATCATACACAAATGTGTTTTTTTCACATTGTTAATGTGAAAGTAAGGAGAAAAATGATTGTATCAATAGAGTATCAATAGAGCAAAAAAATAATAAGCTAAGAAGGGAACTTCTTGTGTAAGGAATATTTACAAAAAATTTTTCTTAACGGTGAAATGCTAAACACTTTCTCCTCAAGTTCAGGAGAAACTATGATCTTTCACCTCTTCTGTATAATATTGTTCCACAAGGTCCTAGTCATTGTAATAAAGCACCAAAAAGGTATAAAATCAGAAAGTTAAAATGTAATTCACAAATAATACACAAAATACTCTGTAGGAATATTTAGAAGTCTTAAGTGAGTTTAGCAGTTGCTGGATATAAGGTCAATAGACGAAAGCACATTTTTAATAGTTGTAACAGGCAATTAGAAATTTTGGGGGGATATCATTTCCAATAGTATCAAAAAACCAAATACCTAAGAAGTTCAGTCAAAGAGATGCACATTGGGTGGAGTTGTGGCTCAGTTGTAAAGCGTTTGCCTAGCACTTGTGAGGCACTGGGTTTGTCCTCAGCACCACATTAATTAATAAATAAATAAATAAGCAAGCAAACAAGCAAAATAATTTTTTTTAAAAAAGATGCACATTTCTATGCAGAAAACTAGGAAACATTGCTAAGAGATGAAGCAATAAAGAAATGGAGGGACATACCATGCTCATAGATTCAAAGACATTAGTCAAATCTTCCCAGATTAAGATGAAATTCAATGAAATTCTAATCAAAATTTCTCAAGGTTTTTAAAAATGTGTATTATTTTTATCAGATTGTTTGATGTGGAAGATGCCAACATAATCTGAAAGTAGAAAAACTAATTTGGAGGATTTAATTATCAAAATTCAAGATGTTTTATAAAATTACACTATTTAGATGTGGCATCGGTACAAACATAAACAAACAAATGACTGAAACAAAATGCAGGTTAAGTATCCCTTATCTGAAGTTCTTGGGACCAGCAGTGTTTCAGATTTTAGAATTTTTTCAGATATTTTAATATTTTATATACATAATGATGTATCTTGGGAATGGGACCCTCGTCTTAATAAAATTCATTGTATTTCATATACACCTTATAGCTAAAAGTAATTTTATACAATATTTTTAATAATTTTGTGGTGCGGAGATTGGTGTTCAAAGAGTTTAGGATTTTTGAGTATTTTGGATGTCTTTCAAATTAGGGATGTTTAACCTACAGTTCTAAAGAGACCCAAATACATTTGGATTCTCAAAAAAGGTTCTACAGTTAAATAGAAGAATGGTCTCGTAGGTGAGTAGTGTTTACTGGTCAGCATTTGTTTGAAAATTGTACTGAATCCCTACCTCACTCCATACACAAAAATTGATTTGAAATGGAAAATGGACCTAAAGTGAATTTATAAAACTAACCCTCTAGGGATGAACACAGGATAGTATTTTTATAATTTTGCAGTATTTTTATAATTTTAAAAGAAAATATGAAATTCATTTAAATGTTGATAAATTGGACCTTGTTGGGGGCTTCTGTTCATCAAAGACCTTGAGTGCAAGGGTAATACACACATCAGAAAAAGATATCTGCATTCCACATATGCAACAGGACCATATCCAAGACTTACAGAGAATGGCTATCGATTAAAAAGAGAAAGATAGCCAAACTTAAAAGTGGGCCAGAGATCTGAATTTGCCCCCTGAACTTGCATGAACAGGGCTAGTGCCAAACATCAAGAACAGTCAATGTCACCTACACTTTCAAGGATCCGAGGACTCCGCATACAGCACATTGAAGACAAAGACTAGTCTCCCCCACTAACTGACACTGTATATTATTGAACAATGTACTTAAATACCAAGTCCCTTTTATATGGAATCTGGGGTTGAAAATAATATTCATTCACAGGAATTTATTGAACAGTGTTACATGCACTGAACAAGCTATTCAACATAAAGCATCCTAGCACATATCTCTCCGCTGGCCTCTTCCTGGCACTTAGATACACTCTAGACTCAATCCTCTTAAGATATATTTTACAATTATAATTTATAGTAAATACCAATTAAGAAAAAAATACATAAATGGCCCATTGTCATGTATAATATAGTTCTTACTGTATCAGGTTATGTAGCTTGCAACAGTTTTCTAAGCATGAGAGTGTCTTCCATGAGGGTAGTTTCATATAAGACTGACAGTGTAAATATTTTTTTTCACTAAGTTCTAGAATAAGAGTTAATAATAAACATTTCAGTTGAAAAACACTAACTCATTCTATCAACACGGTGGTTACATTATGCAATAATATTTTCTTCCCTGTCAATTGCCCTTCTTTTCTTGTTCACACTAACTGATGTTACATATTAAATCAATTGACTAATTCTAAACAAATATTCTGAGTGAAAAAGCAAATGCGAGCAATTTCCTGCTGTCTTGGGGAATTAAATTAAAACATTTTGTCTATAAATACATATATAATCTTGTTAAAATTTTAATGGGGGCAATATGCCTTGTCAAAAATCATGCTAATCAGAGAAAATAAAACAAAATTATGTTTCTTTTTATTTACTGCATTTCCTATATGTTCTTATTTACCTACTGTCAGACTTCACTCATTTGTACATTCCAAGAAAGTCAGTACATTATTTCCTCATCTGGCAGAGTCCCCAGATTCTGACTGGACTACACAGCAGTTCTTTGCCAGGGTCAGGAGCCAGAAGCTAGTCTAGTAGACATCTCTGATCCTACCCCTCACCAGCTACATAACCTTGGACAAGTTGCTTTGGTTTTTACTCTGTTCTCTTGGCATGTAAAATGGATAACTGAGCTTTCTAAATATTGTGCCTGAATTTTCTGACTCAAATTAAGTATTCAATAAGTGGTGGGGATTATAATCATTATTATCAATTATTATCTCACCAACCAATGACTCAATATTCTAGTCAATCAAAAAATACTACTAACTCAACTATGACCTATGAGAGAAAAAAATATTAACTCTCTAAAGGAGATGATACACAAATACATTGTGTACCAGACAAACCGTAATAACTATTTAAAAGACTCAAGCCCCCTAATAATCCAACCTTTTAGGGAACTGGACCAGTGGGGCAACAGTTTTCAGCAGGGATTTGTGACCTCCCTGATGACATTAATAAGCACTACAATAAGTTTGGAGCTCTTCAGCAGCAGCAACCAGAACTTATTTATGCCTGCAGTTCCATTAACAGTTTATGAGACAAAATTGGGACTCAGCAGAGGTGCGTTGAATTGTTACTGAACATAATACCCATTTGTCATCTACTGTAATCTTCAACACTGAGTAAGGAAAATTGCATGAGTTAATTTTTCTCTTAAGCTCTGGGGTTTTAAGAGTTTGCCTCTAGTTATCTCAGTAAATATAATATCTACTGCCTAGGAGATGAATATGGCAAGAGGTATCAGATTCAGCTTCCACTGACCAGAGCCCCTGTGCACCAAGAAATGTTGAAACTGAGTGGCCCAGAGGAATCTTCCCTGGTACAATTTGGGCCAAATTAAGACCCAATGTCGCACACTAGTAAGTGGCACAATGGGGATTTCAACACAAGTAAAACCTACTTGTCCCTGACCCTAGGGCAAGGCTAGAGTGACAGGAAGTGAGTCCATGGTCTTCAGGGACTGGAGCCAATAAGATTATTACCCTTCCTTCTGCCATCAGTTCCCTGTTCCCTAGATATAAAATATTCCACTTGGTTTTTCCAGTTCAGCTCTACTGCTCTGGTCAGCGACCACTGTCTACCATTTCCTGTCCCACTTGCCTTGCATAAGAAAATGAGAGCATGAAGAGGTAGCAGAGTCCTGTGGTGGTCGCCTTTATACAAGTGTAATATTCATGGTGAGGGACGAACCCTTCCTCATCCTGGGTTTGGGAGTAGGTGGAGGATCTCCCCTTCCAGACACCAGGCAAGAAAAAGACTAAACACCTTTTGAGATGGTAGGTTGTTGCCAGAATGAGAGAACACCTCAGGCAGCAGAGACAATGACGGATCAATATGGCCTGCTGAATTTTTATTCGTAAGTGATGCATCCTCTGAGAGAGAAATTAGGAAAACTACCCATTCACATTAACCTCAAAAAAAATAAAATACTTGGGAATCAATCTAACAAAAGATGTGAAAGACCTCTACACTGAGAACTACAGAACACTAAAGAAAGAAGTTAAAGAGCATCTGAGAAGATGGAAAGATCTCCCATGTTCTGGGATAGGCAGAATTAATATTGTCAAAATGGCCATACTTCCAAAAATGCTATACAAATTTAATGCAATTCCAATTAAAATCCCAATGATGGACCTCATGGAAATAGAGCAAGCAATCATGAAATTCATTTGGAGGAATAAGAGACCCAGAATTGCTAAAGCAATCCTTAGCAAGAAGAGCGAAGCGGGGGGTTTCACAATACCAGACCTCCAACTATACTACAGAGCAATAG